>JAWWEM010000010.1:2554683-2583479 GCA_035582935.1 Ormyrus thymus
AATCCTCGGCGATTAAAAAATATTCCGTCCCGATTGCGCTCGTACGAGCGCATCTTCCCGGCTGGATCCGCGCACAGAGCCTCCGCGGCTCATCGAGCCCGCGAGCGCGCGGAACGTCGCAGCTCGTGGCCTCGTGGCATGAAAAATCAAGCTCCCTCCCTCTCTCTCTCTCTTTCTCGGTGTCTCCGGTTTCTCCCTCGGCGGCAATTGACAATCTTAAGCTCGGCGCGCGCATAACAGGTGCCGAACAATTAAGCGAGCCGCAAGCCGGGCGCCATTTCGCAACTAGCTCGGCACGCACGCAGCGAGCCCGAGGGGTGTAACGAACTTGTTCTCTCCCTCGCCTGTCCCCCCCCCCCCCCTCCCGCCCCGAAAATTGATCGCCGCGACAAGTTTTTCGAAGCGAGGCGCGAGAGCCCCGAGAGCAGACCGAGAGGGCAGCCGAGAGAGAGCGGTAGCCGGCGCGTGTAAAAATAAAGTCTTCCCACGCGCGAATCCGACGCTAAAGAAAGCTCCCAGGATCTTATTCTAAAGTTATACTATCTAGCTTGCGCGCCTCTATCTCGCGCGGAGAGCCGCACACGTGGAGAGAGAGAGACGCTCGGCTCTTCTCTCTCTCTCTCTCTCTCTCGGTGCGCACGAATTTTCCTGCTAAGAGAGTTCGTCCGCTCTTCGAGGCTGGAATTTCATTTTGGAGCAGCGCACTTGGCTGGGAATGCCGCGGAGATGCTTAGGGATTAGGATTTTGGGCGGGTTTTTTTTTTTTTGAGCAATGAAGGGGTTTTGAATGAGGATAAAAGGGAAGCCTCGAACGAAGCGCTTGAATGAGACGACTATTGTGTTCGACGGGTTGAAACGGCGTATTTATTCTTGCTTTCTGATGTTCAGAGGCTCGCGGGCCAGAAATGTTTTAAAATCTTGCAAGAGAAATTGATCGTTAGAGGAACAATAGTTAAGCGTTTTCAAAACGCTTCAACGAAGCGATGACTTCCAAGTTTTCTATAATTCAATTTAGATATAAATAGAATAATCTAGGCTTCAGAGTACACCAAGCTTAACGTAATTAAGTTTTAAGAAGTCGTGCGTGAGTAAGAAGCGTAAAAATCTTTCATCTTTCGCTGTAGTGTCAACAAAAATAATTTTCTTCAGTGCACACTCAACGTTTATCAATTACCAGCTTTTTAAATAAAGTGAAGTCATCAATTAAGCAAATATTATTTTATCTTCCTTTAATCTATTGAGCAGATAGAAGCGAAAAATAATAAATTTTAAACCTAACATTTAAATTCATCATCATTATGACCGGTCGCATCGGAATGCAGAATATCGTCAGTCCGAAATAAGTGCATGAAGTAATGAGACAACTCGACGTCACGCGCTCTCGTGCGGATGCAAAGTCTAACGTATCGATTACTCGCGAGTGCGTATTGCACGCGTAAAAAGCATCGCCTCTGCTTTCTCCCGCTCTCGTTTCTCCTTCTCTCTCTCTCTCTCTCTCTCTCTCTCTCTCTCTCTATCTCTCTCTCTCTCTCTCTCTCTCTTCCTCTCGCCTCTTCTGCTTCGAGAACGACAGCGTTTTATTGCTCTTTCGCGGAACGCAAAAAGCGCGGTGGACCAATGTATACACGTTGCGTAACGATCGGTTCGAGAGCTTTTCGTTAATTTTCTTCATTGCCTGATATTATGAAGTGTGAAAATTCAGGCTCCCTTGAAAAAAGGACAATTTGTCGAGTGCTTCAAAATGAGAAGCTTGCGGTATCTTGTAAAAATCATAAAGATTCGCCTTCGATTCGAATCATGTTTTTAAAATAAATAATTAAGATTTAAAACTCAACAAGTTTTAATGGTTCGCAGCGAAATTTCTTACGTGTAGGTAGGCAGAAATGCTTAACGATCGGAGAGATATATTTAACAGCATCACAAGAGTTTATATTTGCTTACTGCTATAAGCTCCGATAATTCGTCAATGATTTTCAAAAACTTGCATATTTCTTTGCGTTTTATTAATTTTATTTATCCAAAATATGTGACGCAATGGATATACCGAAAATAAAAAAATTAGTGCTGACGTGAATTCACGCCAAAGAAAAACCTCTGCACACGTGACGGTTGCCAAAAATTTCTTAGCTATTTTATGTTTTCTCGGTTTATACACCTGTGGGAATCGCGAAGAAAACAAACATGTCATAAATACGTACATTTATTGCGCAGAAGTAAAAATAAAATATGAGCATTCACGATTCAATGAGAAAGGCAGCCTCGAAAAAACCCTGTAAACTGTTTAAAATCGACGTGGCCAATATTTCCTTTTAATAATAAAACATAATATTGCAAACGAAGTCGAAATCCATCAACTAATGCAATTGCTCTTTATTTTTCAGGCATCAGGAGTAACTGTAGCGGATATCTGCAAGACGACTTACGAAGAAATAAAGAAAGATAAGAAACACCGATATGTAATCTTTTATATCAAAGACGAGAAGCAAATAGACGTCGAGGTGATCGGACCGCGCGAAGCCACCTACGACGCTTTCCTCGAGGATTTGCAAAAGGGCGGCACCGGAGAGTGCCGCTACGGCCTCTTCGACTTTGAGTACACTCATCAATGTCAGGGAACTTCTGAGGTACATCAGATTAATGGCTTGCGTCGTTGCTAAGTCGGGTTTAGATTATGGGCAACTTGCTTCGAAACATTGTCACAAATGTTAATTATAAGCTCTTGTCAATTGGGCTTAACTCGAGTCATTGTTATTTTAATCGCATCAGTTATTTCTGTACAACTTTGAGATTTATTTTGTTACTTACTGTCTAGAATATTTTTGGGACTGTCACGAAAATAAATAACGAGTTATTTTTCTCTCGCTGATTAAAGGGTTATTGTACTGTATTAGATATACACAGTGTGGCGATTAATGATGTTAAATTTTAGTTTGTTACCTGTGCATTTATGTACTCAACATTTTAATAAATATAGAAAAATTTATTACAACACGTTAAATAAATTGAAAATCTTAAATATTATCTTGCCAAACTTGAATATCAAAGAGCTGTTGTAATTGAAACTTTTTGTAGTCCAGAAGCTCTCTTGAATTAATATCTAATATTTAAAAGATTTATTTTTTCACATTAATTGAGTGTATATTATTTTTTAGGCTTCCAAGAAACAAAAGTTGTTCCTGATGTCGTGGTGTCCCGACACAGCCAAGGTTAAGAAGAAGATGTTGTACTCTAGTTCTTTCGATGCCCTGAAGAAGTCCTTAGTCGGTGTACAAAAGTACATCCAGGCGACGGATCTTTCGGAGGCCTCTGAGGAAGCTGTCGAAGAGAAACTCCGAGCCACTGACAGGAACTAAGCGACAAAAATATACAACCAATCTGATAAATATAATCATTAAAGATTTCAAACAAAGGGGCTACAATGCACAAATTCCCCTTCCTCAAACAAAAAAAAAAGTTCTGTACCGTTTAAATGGGAGTTCGTGTTTTTACATGTTTTTCACTTTGGAAAACGTTTATTATAATATACAAAGGGAGGGAGTACGTCGTACGTTATGGACAAAAAAGTAACGCAGTCACACTTGTAATGCTGCCACTACATTGTGTGAAACCTGGTTTAATCAATATCGCTAAACTAATGTAACAATGAGACTTATAAAAAAATAATTATAATAACAGCGTACAGATACACAAACTGTCAAGATGTAGGAAAGCGAAATAATTGAATCTTTTGTCACAGGCTGTATAATGTTTAAATTAAATCCATTTCATAATTATGTCTTGATGCGTTTGGAACTTGTCGGTCTCGGTGCGATTTCCTTGTCATAACCGCTCAAAGCAACTACTGCGCCTGAATATGCCAGGTACTTGAAGTACATGCGTAATTGAAGATACTGAGGTAAAAAAATGTAGACGGCTTTTATGATTTAAATATCAATAATGAAATCTTTCCTTCCTAATTTTTGTAAAGCATCAATCACATGTCTACCCTTTTGTAATGTTTTCATACGTAGTATGTTCAATTTCAAACATATTTTACTTTTTTCGTATTTTTTTTTTTTTTTTCAACTTTTAAGTCAAATTAGAATTACGTTATGTTTAGAAAACAATGATTACATTTTTTTTTAAATTAATTTATTTAATTTTAAAGTCTAATAATTTATATTTCATTACTTTCAATTAAAAAAAATTAAAACTTATAGTGATTGAGTTATTTTAAATTAAGAGATTAATTATAGTTTTTTACGTTTAATTGGATGGAAATAATTAAAAAAAATCAAAGCTAAAGATGTCTTGTTATAAATATCGCAAAATCCAATACAAAGTTACTATGTATCGGCTTTTTTAATCTGATTTCCGCCAACGCAGAAAGCATTGGAGAAGTGACGTCTAACGCCATCTATTACGTCAGCAGCCAACTGATCAATCTATTGTAGGTGATTGTTCGATACACTTACTTAATATTTTATTATTAATAATTATAGTTTCAATACTCATTAACTTAAAAACAATGTTAACTTAATGAGATAATTTTTCAGTCTATATTTTAAATGATCGTTTAAACGTAAGTTCCATTATTTTCTAGTTTAAAAGTAGTTAGAGAACTTTAGTGATTTTTCGGAGAAAGTAGTGTGATGTGTTCAAGCAATTGAGCACAGATTTACAGTGCAGAATCGACTATTAAAGCCGTATTTATGCTTGTGTGCAAGTTTGCATTTATGTAAGTACGGTTTTATACTAATTGATGGTCACAATACCATATCTTTCAAATTTAAAACACCTATTTAAATTAAATTTTCTTTATAATTAATTTTATTACAAAAAATATAGTTCTTGGTAAATTAAAAATATTTTATTATTCGAAAGAATTAAACATATTATATTTAAATACCAAAACTAAAAATTACAAATTAAAAAAAAACGAATTTATAATTTTAGCCGTTAATGTAAAAACATTGATCATTAAAAAACCTTTTCTAATAAATATTCAAATAATTCCATCATTGACTATGAAATTTAAAACTCGAACGGCATCATAATTTTTAGAATACCTAGAAAAATAAATGTTTGATTTATTGTACAACCATGGGTATGTTCCGAAACGGCAACAGTAAGTAAGACAGACCAGTACTGCCAAATTACTTACTGTTGCCGTTTCGGAACATACCCATTAACAATCATTGTTAAAAACAGTTGAAATCGGTGACAGCAAGCAGACCGTCAGAAGACTCGTCAGCGACCGGCAACCCAGCCGTTCACGGTTCACCTTCACAAACGGAGAACCTAAGTTTGCACACACATGTATCTTGACAATAATACATGTACTACTCTTAGGGGCTTCAAGATAAACAGGGCGCGAGCGCGTCAAGATCCAGAAGAGAAAGAGAGAGAGTACGAGAGAAAGACGGAGTACAGACAACCTACACAAGTCCCATAGCAGCGTTGAGCGTCAACGCACTCTCCGTCTCCCTTCCTCTTGAGCACGCTCCTCGCATACCACTCCTGACTCCATTGACAAGCAAGGAGAGCAAGCGAGACCGAGCGAACAACTCGAGCGTACGATCGAGGAGAGAGCGCGCGCCTGTATAAGTGTATTAGAGTGCGGGCGGCGGAGGACCAGACAGCTCGCGCGCAAAAGCGTTCGCGGCGTACGACGGCTCGTTCACCAGATCGCGGGGAGAAGACGGTTTTAACTTCCAAGCAACAGCCCGACTGACAGCAGGGAGTGCTCCGCCTGTCGACGACGACGTGTCCGAGCACATAGCTCTCCGCTGTCCATCCATTGGCCGAGCGCGAGCGCGCCTGCGTATGTGTTGGTGCGGTGCTAGAATAACGGGAGAGTTGTGTAGCCAAGAAGGAAGAAGAGAAGAAGAGAGAAGGCATCTTCGCGCGAATAAAAAAAGTTGAAGAGTGTATCAGAGCTGAAGGAGAGAACGCTCACGGCCTTCTCGTCGAAGCTCTCCTGGTATATTCGACTACCTTGTGTATCATACTGCGTGTATATCGATTTCATAGTTTCTCACGGTCGATCGCAAGTAGCACTCGGCTGAGCGGCAGCGCCAGCGGCGGCAGTAGCAGCTTCCCACGCAGGCTTCGACGACGACGTCGAGGTAGAAGCTTAGCCAGAGGGCAGATCAGCGAAGGAGTCGGGCAGTGCGCGCGCGCGTGCAAGCAGTCTGAGCGAGTGTGCGCGGCGCGCTACAGCCAGGCAGCACAGCGGAGCAGCGGAGGAGGCAACGACGGCACAGAGCAGTAGCAGCGGAGGCAGCCAGGCGCTACTCTGCTCCACGGCGGCTCTCGCTCTCTCTCCGTCTCTCTCACAGGCGGCTGCCGTGAGCTCGTCCGTCTCTCGGCTCTCGGTGTCTCGCTGTTGGCGGTGCTGCTCGGGGTCTGCTGCTGCTGCTCCTCTCTCTCTTCTCCCGACGTGCGGCGGCCTGTCTTGTACGCGCGAAGTGGAAAAAGGTGCTGTAATGGCTGCCGTATCATGAAATGAAGGTACCCATCAGCCAGTTTTACTCGTTCACGATGGAGGAGAACTCCGGCTCGGCCTCATCGTCGTCGTCGTCCTCCGCGTCGCAGAACCACAACGGCGGCGGCCCGCCCTTGGGCTTCAACGCCTCCGTGACGAATAATAAGCACCAGCCTGGCGGCGGTGAGAACGACGGCGGCGGCGGCGGTGGCGGTGGAGGCGGCCAGGGGGGCAACAAGGACCAGAACCCCCAGTACACGATGCCTGGAGTGCTGCACTTCCTCCAGCACGAGTGGGCCAGATTCGAGCTCGAGAGGTCGCAGTGGGAGCTCGACAGAGCCGAATTTCAGGTATGCCTTTCTATATAACCGAGCGCGTACATTGTTTGGTCACAGACCACGACGGTAAACACGACACGCCTAAGTGTCTCTATCGCGCTGTCTTTATCCGAGCGCCGATTTCTGCCCGTGCTTCCAGCTGTCATTGTTGAGAGCTGCTCTTTCGCAGACTCCCAAGGAATCTTGCTCAGCGGAAGCTTGGTTTCACTGCTATTGCCTAATGCGACAGCTCTCTATGTCTTTCAAAGATAAGGCACATGTCACTTGATATTTGTTTACTCAATAGTTTATTTGTTTACTTCACTGCAATTGAGTGCATACTTTGTTCGTGAGTCTACTCAGCAACTTTGCACTGGAAAACTGAGACGATTTTCATTTCTAATGGTAGTTTTTTAATTGCTACTAAAGTTCAGTGAATTGATGATGCTAATTTTCGTTTGTTATGAATGCTATGTGATGCAACTATGAATTTAATCTTTTTTAAGATTCTGGGACATTAAATCAGCTTTGTATGAATTATGAAAATTGAAAATTAACCAACATTGATTATAATGTTCTTTAATTTTTGATTCTTTCGTGGAAAAAACAATATTAAAATGCTAAGTACATTCGATAGGCTGAAAAATTTTTTAAATTATTTGTGAATGTTTGAAGACCAATCAAATGATAAAATCGATAAATACTTATCAATTTCAACTGGCTTAAAATTAATTTTAATACTGCATAATCTAATTATTATATTTGCTCTGCCAAGACTAAGATTCAATGCCGAAAATACTAGTTGAAATAGTTTGAACTGAATACCTTATTATATGTACATCTATTTTTTAACACTGAGGAAGTAAGACTAGCATATGTGATTAGCTGTTGTGTAATCATTGGATTACTTTTCTATATTTACTGTCAAATGTCATATCTAAATTCTTTTCTGTTTTTTTATTGACAAATTTTTCACAGCTTATACAGTTATTTCATGCAATAAATCTATAAAACTAATTTGTTTATATAGTATTAGCTACATAATAAAAGTTCAATATAGATAATCAGAATTGACTTTTATGAATATGATTACAAATATAGTATGGGCAAATAGTCATAGCAAAGCATTTCATTCAGAAATAATTATTCAAGTGTAATTAAAATTAAATTTAAAGGTTCGTGCAAAAATTGCATTAGTCATCTTTAATTATTCTAACAAAGAATTTTAACGTTCATATAGTGTGGAAAAATAACAAGGTTATTTTAATTTGTATTTTTTCATTTTGTGTCAATCAGTTTCTTAGATTGATATTAATTGGTTTTATCAATGAGAAGCAATTTAAACATACTTTGTCCTTAAACTATATTCCTTTTTGATGAAACTATTATTAACAAAAAATGAAATTGTTAAGACCTAGATGAAGAAGGAAGACCTTAATTATTTTTTGCAAAACTTAGAGTGCTTTCACAAATTACATCATGCTTTCCCTCCATGAAGATCTCTGTCTAAATGACTGTCCTGTTTTCTAAAAGACAAGTTACCAAATAAGTTAAATAAGCTATCCAGTGTTTCTGAAACCTGAAACTGACACAAGTTTCAACGTCTAAGGTTTATTGTTACTGAAATTACAATTACTTCTGCGATTACTTATTAATACTATTTTAACTTGAATATATAAAGTAATCTAATTTATAATAACAATTTTGTAGCTCTTAATCATAAAAAATTTCAAATAATCTTTATTTTAATACATTCAATAATCTCCCATTTGTTTAAAAAGAAGAGCTTTTAAAAACCGTTGAATAATAATAATAATAATACTGTTTTCATTTTTACATTTATACTATATAAGTTCAGTTTTTTTTTTTATTGATTTTTAATACATAATTGAACAAAGCAAAGCTACAATGTATTGATTATTTCCACATAGGGGTATAATCAGTGCACATAGTTTTTAATTTAATAACGTTTTTCTTATAATGTATATAGTATATTTAGTATATTTTCAAAGTAAACCCTTTTTCTTTTAATTCAAAAATTATCAGATTTAAATTATTTTAATTTTGATTAATAAAATCTATGCAATGTAGATATTCATTTTAAAACAACAATAAATATGCTTTCGTTGAAAATTGATTTTTCAAACTAATGTTTTTTAGAAAATGTAGAAATGATATTCTTATATTACTTTATTATTAATCACAATTTCAATGTTTTTTAATGATTAACGAACCAGAAATTAGTAGGAAACAAGATTCCCGGCACTAAAATTATTTTTAAAAAATCTATGAAAATTTTTTATCTCACAATAAATTGTTGTATATTTAAAAAAAAAATACTGTGTAAAGCACTCCCAATGACATGTGCAACCTTCATATTACATAAAAAAATCGCTCGTGCTTAGTGAATTATGAAGTAAAAGTTCCTTCTCCAAGAAGAAAGATAACTTAAAAATAACGAAGTTACGATAAGCAGCATACGAAGTAATGACCGTTATTAGATCCGTTATTTTTGTTATCCCGAGCTTGAATAAAGAGATGAATTTTTTTAATGAATAAGAACTCCCAACGCATGTGTGACTTTTTATACTATGTCGGCTATTAATACGAGTATACGTAATTTTAATAAAAATACGTCACCTATAAATAACATCGAAAGGTATCAGATAGTACAGCACTTTTGCATACAGTTTATCGACAAAGCAAAGGCGGGACAGGTTCCCTCGCCTCGGATGACTTTCCGCGAGAGTTTCCATCAAATTCCTCCTCGGCGCGCAAATCAAAGGCAAATCTCTCTCTCTCTCTCTCTCTCCTGCCAGCGATATCGGGCGGAATCTGCTGAGGCACTTTGCCCGCGATCACGACCGAATCGCTCAATTCTCTCCACGTCGCGTCGCGATCGAAGTTGGTCTTGCGGGCCGAGGCGATATGCGCCGCGCATTATTATCGTCCGCGTAAGCGCGCGCTTAAGGAGCCGGTTCGTCGACTTTTTAGATGCGCGACGCCCACGACGCCGAGCTCGTTTGGATTGTTTGCTTAACGCCCTTGGACGGGTACTCTCTTTCTGTTGCAGGCGAGAATAGCTTTTCTCCAGGGGGAGAGGAAGGGCCAGGAGAACCTCAAGACCGATCTTGTTCGGCGCATCAAAATGTTGGAATATGCACTTAAACAAGAAAGGTAACGAAGTGTGCTCATGTTTCTTAACGCTTCCACTGTTGCTTTATGGGTAGAAGTAGAGTGTTGCTTTTGAATGGGAGTCTGATCAGTAGAGAACATTTTAAGGAATTGGTCAGGCGCCGTGCACTTGTCTTTGCAAATTCTTAAGCATTTTAAGCTAATGTTTACTTTCCTCTACTTTTGCTGAAAACTTGTACAAAAATAAGCTGCAGCTCGTTTAGCAATCGATCGAGAATCTCATTTATTATAAAAAAATTTGCGCAACACAAGAATCCATTTGTAAGAGGCTGCTTTTCACAAAAGAGTGCATACATTTTTTTTACCAAGAAAACTAATTTTATTTTTAATTGCAAGCATTAAACATTATGAGTGTACACGAAACAGTCGCGGTTACGCTTCCTGCGCATAATGCGCAGTGCGATTATGGTGAAATTCGAGTCTAAAGTAATTAATTTCGTTGCCCGCGCTCGAATTGCGCTTACGTACTTTTTAGATAAAACTTGATTTTTCATTAATATGATTTAGCTTCTATCTTTAACTTTCAATCTGACTTTTAAATTCCAAGATATATGAACACTCTATATAAAGATTATTAACGTAAAATTTTGATTTTGCATGGTCGTTGATTTTTAGATTGTAGATTTATAAAATAAAACAAAATTTAAGAAGCGAAAGCCTTTTTTAAAAAGTACTGTACTACTTAAATATAATTTTTAATGAAAGATTCGCTGTGAAACATAAATTTAATTGCCGAAGCTGCAATTTCACTTATAAATGCAATCATAGTAAATCAAGCTTTTATGCTTTTAAAATGACATCCGATCGAAATCGATTGAAACGATCTTTTTTATATAACTTAAACAGATTTCTGTGCCGTAAAATGTTGAAACTTTAATCTTTATTAAAATAAAAGCAGTTTCACTTATCAAGATTCTATCAAAACATAAAATACGAGCACTTTCATCTCTCGAAGCACTGATTTCTTTAGCTAAAATCCAAAACCTTTTTACACTTGTTGGTAAAAGAGTTTCGACCTCTTTCTCGCCAATCCTCCGAGAAAGCCATGTACCCAACACGCTTTCGGCAATAATCAGAATCAGCGCTCCCTTTTTCCGCGAATCGCCCGGCCGCAGTCATCAATCTGACGCGCTCGAACGTTTTTTTGCTTGCAGGGCGAAGTACCACAAATTAAAATACGGAACGGACTTAGTTATACAAGGGGACGGTAAGCCGGCTTACGAAGAAGGAAGTACCTGCACGGGAACCGAGGGCGGCGGCGGAGATGACGAGGCGCCGTTCACGTCTGTCAGTAACATTAGTTGGAGACAAGGTCGCCAGCTCTTAAGACAGTAAGTCTCGCACAGGCGTCAGTCGATGCCACTTTAGCGGATGATCGGCTTCGATGATAATCGGTCCAAAGGCTCTTTAAACCTCAAGCTTTTCTCATTTTTTGCTCGAGAAAACGCTCTAGCCGTGGCTTAAAGCTTGAATTTGTAAAGGTTTGATTAACGGGACTTTGTTAGTTTGCTTATCATCGCTGTATTAGCGGGGATTCATTGATTAGGTAATCAAAATTCATTAATTTGCATTTAGAGATTTTAGAGGATGCTCGAAGGGAAACTTTCTTCAAAATCGACACTTTTCCTTTAGTTGCCGCGTCAATATTGCAACAATTTAAGACTTTGGACAAATTTTCTTATTGAAGCGACATCCTGTAGTATGTTCTTGGCGTGCCGACTAACGCGTTGCCATTTTTATGATGCAGGTATTTACAAGAAATTGGTTACACTGACACAATAATAGATGTACGATCAAACAGGGTGAGGTCCCTGCTCGGTTTAAATAATAATACAGACTCAGAAGATACAAATACTCCAGCCCTCAACGGAAACCAATCATCAAATAAGCGCGCTTATCAATATGAGAACGCAAAAGTTAAAAGTGTAACACGTAATAAAGGAGCAGTTAAGGTGATTGCTTAACTACTTTTTGAGAGAGTCTATTTACAAACAAAAATTATAATTCAAATGCTCCTGTTTCAGCCTCCGTCATCAATTGCCGAAGCTATGATTCTGGATACGGAAGCGGCTGTTATGGCAAATTTTGAATTCCTTGCCCACACGGATATTGATATGGAAGAAGAAGAAAATGACGGCGAGGAAGAAATGTACGACTCAAATACAGACGCAAAACAAAATAAAGTAAGATTTTAAAAGCAGTTTTCCGTAAGAAAGAATCTCACTTTTTCAAAAATTTAATAAATTTTTTTACTTTGCAGACGTCTATATTGTTAGGAGAAGATGTTGATGCCGAAGCAGAAGAAGTTTTCAATGAATTAAATCGTATAACGGAAGACGAATTACACGTAGACATGGTTACAAATGATTGGAGTGAGTCTCGATTTTATATTAGAATTTAAATATTAATCCAGAAACAGTAGGTAAATCATTTTATTTGTTTAGGACCATCTCGCAGAATGCAACCTATAATGGATATGCAGACAGATCCAAGACGTCCTAACGAAGAAGGCGGATCGTCTTTGGGTTTGGGGGAGTTAGCACAATTGACTGTAAACAATGATGCTGAAGCAGCGTACGATGTAAGTAACAATGTTAGCACTACTTCATATTATTGCTTAAAAAAGTATTAATTGCGATTTAAATTTTGCATAGATGGCAGCAAACAATGAAGAACCATATAGAAAGTCTTGGAACGCTAAGTATACATTACGATCACATTTTGATGGTGTCAGAGCTCTTGTCTTTCATCCAACCGAACCAGTTCTCATAACCGCGAGCGATGATCATACTCTCAAACTGTGGAATCTTCACAAGACTGTTCCTGCAAAAAAGTAATTATTAAATTTTTAAACTTTTATTAATAAAAGCCTTTCTTTAATATTAACTTACTTTGTTTCTCTTTCAGATCAGCGTCGCTTGATGTAGAACCTTTATACACGTTTAGGTCGCATACAGGGCCAGTTTTATGTTTAGCAATGGATAATACAGGGAGTCATTGTTTTAGCGGCGGACTAGATGGTAAAATACACTGTTGGACACTTCCATCAGCAAATATAGATCCTTACGACTCGTACGATCCTAGTCTGCTTACTCAAACACTTACTGGACACACTGATGCAGTTTGGGGCTTAAGTATGTGTCACCCACGTTCACAATTACTGTCTGTTAGTGCAGATGGAACTGTCAAACTTTGGAGTCCTGCAAGTAAAGTACCGCTTCTCAACGTTTACACATCTGAACAAGGTAAGTCCTGCCACAAGCTTTTACTAATAAAAGTAATTATTAAAGAATATCTCAATTAAACGATTCAACTTTTGAGTATCCATTAAGTCCTAAACTTTAGTAAATATTTTATAACATCATATACAGCTTTTTAAAAATGGATTTCATATTTATGGCCATGTTAATTGTGTTTTACAGATGCGAATCCCACATCAGTAGATTTTATACGAGATGAACCACATAAGCTGGTCGTCGCTTATGAATCGGCATGTGTAATTTACGATGCTGAGACGGGCTCAGTTGTATCTAGATTGGGAGGCGATGAAACGCAAGGCGTTAATCGACTTGTAGCTCATCCTATACTGCCGTTGGTTGTAGCAGCCAATGAGGACCGTCATATTCGTTTTTACGATCACCGTTCGGCCACCCTCGCACATGCAATGGTGGCGCATTTGGACGCTGTTACTAGTCTTGCTGTAGATCCTAATGGTCTTTATCTACTTTCTGGAAGTACGTATATCTTTTATGTAATCTGTCGAAACTACTATGTCGCGAAAAGAAGGAAAATTAAATTAAAATTAAATATGGTGTAAAATGAAATAATGTTAAATAATACTTGAAAAAAATATATCTACTATTTATTTTATTTATCATATTTGTATAACATGTAACTTAAAAGAAAATTTTCTACCACTATTTTTCAATTTGATTTATTTTCTTTTTCTTAATTTATAAAAGAAGCAGTCAAAAGTATTCAAATTTATAAGTAGACTATTTTTATTCTTTATTAAACATATAAATTAACAAAATATGTTATTAAAAATTGTTACTTATTTCAGGTCACGATTGCAGTATAAGGTTGTGGAACATGGATAACAAGACTTGTGTCCAGGAAATAACAGCACATCGTAAAAAGTTTGATGAAAGTATTTTAGACGTAGCATTTCATCCTTCGCGGCCATTTATCGCAAGTGCAGGCGCCGATGCTCTCGCCAAAGTATTCGTGTGAATACCAAAATCAGATCGAAATTGTCTGGTCTGAGTCATTTAATGGTTTTTGTACTCATATTTTTTGTAGATTTACGTGTACGCATTACACTTCCAAATCCGTTTTAAATTAAGATATTATTAATAGAAGTAACTCTTTAGAAAATACCTTATTGAATGTTCAGACACGCAGTATAAGGTACGATTATTGTATAATTTTCAAAATTAAAACTATTTCAAGTTAAGTCTTTTTTGTTAATAAAAAAACATCATTCGTTGGTAGACATCTAGTGTGAACGTGAATTTGCACATTGAACGTATGATTTGCCATTCCTCGTATAACAGCCGAATCAGCGACTTTGTGATTTATCTTCTATTGTCAATTGAGCTAATCGTTTAGTAAAGTTATATAGACCACGTGCATACAAATCTTAGTTGTGCCTTGAATTATTTTATAAATAACAGTACAAACTTTGAATATGTGAATTTGCAGATTGACACTTTTTTATCATTTTTTATATTTCCATTCAAAATTCCTGTTATTTATTAGCTGTTCGTAAAAACCGCGTTTTTGTCCGGTTTAAAAAAAAACTTGTGCAAAAAAGCAAACATTATCAAAAGTAAATGTTTAACCACTTCTCTTTATTATATTTATTAAAAAGTTTATTTTTGATCCAGAAACAATATACATATATAGATATTTAATAGTATACTCCATACTAAAATTAAAACAACGCATATTTTGTAGACGTATTGATTTCATGATATTTTCTACAGTCTCGTTAATATAAAATGTAATTAATTTACATAGCTTTTGTTTAATGTACAAGTTACAAATTTATTTGAATTGATACAAAAAATTACATTCAATGACTGCCTCTGAAAATTGTGAGATAGTGAAGTAAAAGTCGAATAAGACAATAAATGGAAGTCGTCAAATTAATATAAAAAGTGTAGGTTATTATTTGAATTATCACGGCCATGATATTATAGGGGCATCATGGAAAGGTAAATCAGACATTGTTATGTATTCGAAGGTAGTTACAAAATCTAATTTTTTGTGATTTATCATAGTTTGCGAAGATCAAGGACGAATACACTGCCATCAGAAGCTGAAGCTCCAACTTTATCTCCTCTACTATTCCAGCACACCTCGAAAATTCCCCCAGTTCCTTTGTAGCTGTGCACTAGTTCACCACTCTGTGGAAATCAAATAAAGATTTAAATATATGAAACAAAAATAAATTATTTACATTTAAATATCATAAAATACAAAATTACTTTCATTTTAACGTATAAAATATGACAGATGATACTTTGTACATACCTGAGTAGACCATATATGAACATATTTGTCGAAACTTCCACTGGCTAAGAATTTACCATCTGGACTAAACGCTACACTGTATACTGGCTCAGTATGTTTAGTTAGAGTGTAAATGCATGCACCTCGGTCAATATCCCATAGTCTTACAGTTGAATCAAAGGACGCACTGACCAGAGTCAAATTCATATTTGGATTTTGAGTACCGGGACCAGTAGGAGACCATTTAATCGTGTAAATTTCTTTACTGTGCGCTTGGAGATCATGCAAACATGTGTCCTGTTTCATTGACCAAATTTTCAAAGTCATATCGTCTGAACAACTAGCAAGTAAATTTCCTTGAGGATCCCATTTAATTGCATTTACTTCGTTCTATAAAAAAAGATAATTGTTGTTTGGTTAATAAGAGAAAAGTAAAGCTTTTGAATTACAGAATTTTCCGTAATAATATTAGTTCTTAATTAATACTTTTTATTTTTAAAGAAGTAGACTTTATAAATTTGAATAAAATAATTTTTGTTGCCGACTTACTGTATGTCCCTGGAAGCTCTTAATTGGTTTATCAACGTGAAGTTTGCAAACATGAATACATTGATCAGTAGAACAACTGGCAAAGGAAGTGTTCGTTTGCCAATCAACATCTAAGGCAGGAGCCAAATGAAAACTAAATTGTTGCGTACATTGGCCGCTCGCTGCATCCCAAATAATTGTAGTCTTATCAACTCCAGCACTAAGAATGTAATTGCCTCTTTTATTCCATTTTAATGCAAAAATAGGTCCTTTGTGTTGTCCTAACGTTGATGCTAATCTACCATTTGTCATCCATATACGCGCATAACCATCGTAACTACCAGTTGCCAGTAAAGTACCATCACACTGAAAGTAATAAAATATTAAAATTATGCTTTTATAAAATATTTTTAAGAATTTGTTAAATCTTACGAAAAAAATTCAATATAAAAATATTTTTATTTATAAATCTGTAAACTTACATTCCAATCGAGAGAAGTTACATCTTTATTGCTTGGAACTTCAGTACCTCCTTTTTGAATACAATGCCTTAAGACTAGTTGATTGGGAGATGCTGAATTATCAGACATATCCCAAATTCGAGCAGTACTATCCCCAGATCCAGATGCAAGTAAATCCATAGTAGGATTCCATGCACAGATAAATACTTCTGATTCGTGACCACATAATTTTGTAGCCTTGCTAGGAGGAATTTTAACTGAATTGGGGTTTGAGCCACCACCCTGACCTTGCTGTGATTCGTCAACGTCCATTTCTGGTCTTTCAGTTCCTTTTTCGTTTGATCCAACTCCCTCATTAGAAGTAATGGCTGAAAAATATTTATGCATTTTAAAATTTCTTTAAATAATTAAATTTAACAAAATTAAAGATAATTGATTGAATTATTTTATAACTAAAAGATTGTTTGTTCTAAACCAACGAATATTCTATATAATTATTTCAAAACTTTTTTAATAAAATAAAACAATTCAAAATTGAAAAAAATACTGTAACATTAAAAAAATTTTGAAAAAGCTAGATATCTTTAAGATTAGAACATTTGTTCTACCTGATTTTTAAGGAGGTTTATACAAATTGAAATGTTATAAACCAGGGTGTATCAGGAGTAACAAATTTATTTTATGTAGTAATTTTTTTTCAAGGGGGACCTATCAGGGCTCACTCTCGCAGCCTTATTTTATTTAGTAATTAATGCTTTAATAATAATCACCTTCTTCTCCGTTTGTATCTTGGATTTCTTGTTTAAGTTGTTGCTTTTGACTTAACTGATTTTGCCTCGAAGCTACAATATCAGGCATAACAGCATCGATTAACGACAGTGATTCCACCTGTCTTTGTTCAGTACCATCATCACCAATCGAAATTTCAGCTTCAGTATACTGCAAACCTTTTTGCAGTATACAGAGCAATGCAGCAGGAGGCACTAAAGCACCATTAATATTACTCTGTGAAATGTGTGACTCAATGCCAAATGTGTAAGCTGAGTGCTGAAATCCTGCAAAAAGAATTAACAGTAAACGAATTTCTTCTTTAAAATAAATTCAATTTACTGTATAAAGAATTTGTTCATAAGTAAGATGTTTTAAAAAGGTTCACAAATAAATTTAAATTAAAAAAAATAATTTTTTAGAAGTTTGAAATTCATTAAACAAAAAAAAATTTGTTAACATAATAAACACCACATCCTGAACGCTAAAGTGAGTACACAACGCGCTTATTTTATAAATAATTTAGTTTATTACAGTATATTACTTGTACGATGTTGAAATAGTATACAGAAAACAATAGACTGTACAATGAAAAACAAAACTACAGTAGTTGTCAACAGTAAATGTAAATTCTAAGTCAAAACAATCGCTTGATTTGAGGTTATACAAGAAAGATGTACCTGATTCTTGGAGGTATCTGTAAACTAAAAAATTCACTTCGTCGCTGGAAAAACTCATGGTCGGTAATGCTTTATTCCTCCCTCTTCTGTCACTGAAACATTATTATTAATAACTTTAAATTAAAATTATTCTAGGAATGTTTGGGCGTCGAATCGCCGATTCTATACGTCTGGACGCCGTATAACCAAAATGTACACGCCGTACTAAGCACTTCCTTTATATATACCCAATACCCCCTCTACCACATGCTTTGAGTGTCAAGCTTCAAGCATCAAACGCCGGACACTTGGAAGGTCAGCCAGTACCGGTACCTACCTAATTCGTGTGTATATCAGAAAATTTTAGGACACCACGTTTTACAAAAAAGAATAATTTACTTTGACGAGATAGTTTTTACATACGATATGAGAAATGGTAAATAAATTTAAAAACATTTTAAGTGGAATTGAATACAATGCTTGAAAATTATAAATCTTCGATTTTTTTGAGATAAAGAAAATTGCATGCTAATAAGTAGTACTAAGTTTAATTTATTGATTTTCTGAAAAATCTTCCTAATGCCATTATAAATAATTATACAAATTTTCGAATCGTTGACAGTTCTATAGTATTATAATTTTCCGAAGAAACTTGTTTGATTTTCGAGATTCTGTTTTTAAGTTATAGTAAGAAGAAAAAGTTACAAAAGAAAAAAATTATCGTTTATAAATAAAAATATTACACTATTTATACCTCGAATCATAATAAGCCATAATTGTTACTCCGTGTACTTGTTCTGCTACGTTTGAAAGACTTGTACTAACTGACAAGTTAAACGGTGAAATAATCATGATCATCTTTACATAAATATTTTGAAAGTTTACTTTTATATGAGAACGTGACTATTACCCAGACGCCGATACAATTAACCGAATGTTTGATGTAGCTTCATCGAATTTATTTTTCATCACTAGTTCAAAAATTGCACGCATCATTTCTAGAATTACCAAATTCTAGAAATTTAACTTAAATAAGTTTGCTTACATAAAGATTACTTTTCTTAAATAAAATAAGCGACATATTAAAAAATGGCGAGCTTTATTGTTGTAGCTCGAGTCATTCCGTCTTTTCCGGATATAAGCTTTCTTTGAGAATGATTGGTGTAGTTCGATAGTCGTTCCGCCGTTTCCGATTAGCTCCCGTTAAGAAATGTGTTGCTACAAACTATAATGTAACATTCCTTACATTAAAATGCATGTGAATGTATTGAATTTTTGAGTTTGAGATCGAAATTCTCGAATCTCGAAATTTATTAGCGTGAAAGGACTTGCGAATGGATACTTTCATTGTTCATTTACATATTCATCATTATTTTCATTTTTTAAAACAACTAGGTATACTAGTCATTCGTGATATTTGACCTGATTACCAAGCTATCAGAGGCCAAATAACTATCATACCTAGCAACCTCCTCGCGCTTCATATTCTCCGGATACATACTCAAGATTGCCCAGCCGATTTCGTTTCAACTTAAAGTTTAAACATAATAGCGAAATCCAGTGAAAAATTCTGAGTATGTATCAGGAGCACATGAAGCACGAGGAGCTGGTTTCTAGGTATGATAGTGGTTCGTGGTATGCCTGACCTGATTATCCAGTCAATATTTGACCATTATTCAGTTAACATTCGACAATTATTCAGCAATTATTCAGTCGATATTTAGCAATTACTCGGCCAATATTTGTTCTTATTATACGGCCATTGTTCAGCCATTATTCAGTCATTATCCGATGCCAACCATTACACGCAGCAACCTCCTCGTGCTTCATGTTCTCCGGATACATAATACTCAAGATTGCTCAGACGGCTTCAGTGTGTTCTGATTTTGAGTTTAATCATTTTTATTTACAATATCGTAAGGCGGCATAAGACTACCGGGCCAAATAACTCAATCGTCCAAGGTAATTTGTTTATAATTTTTTTTTATGTATTATAAAAAGATTATTTGAATAATTTAATGTCTGGAAATACATTTTTTTGGGAGGACGTAAATAATTTATCGATTCCTGAATTGAATTTGCGCGCC
Organism: Ormyrus thymus; assembly: GCA_035582935.1. Lineage (NCBI taxonomy): Eukaryota > Metazoa > Arthropoda > Insecta > Hymenoptera > Ormyridae > Ormyrus > Ormyrus thymus. The sequence goes on from JAWWEM010000010.1 coordinate 2,574,682, forward strand.
CTGCGTGTGTCGGTAACAATCAACCTCCACTGCGCAAACGCGCATCCGTTCCCGATCTATCTCAACACTCCAAAAAATATGATGAAACAGATTTTTAAACTTTCCTGTTAGTAGAATTCGGAGTATCCTACTATTAAACATTTTTTTTATATTTAAAGAAAATTGCCATAACAAAACAAATTCTATTATTTGATGGAATTTCGTATAATGCGTCAACGGAATAGTTTGTGTCACAGTCCTGTGTTACCAGCATTATTGGATGATGCTGATCATATGATTAAATTCTCACTTTTAATTAAGGTTAAGAGTCTTAAGTGATAATACAAATCTTTATCATATTGTAACTCTTTGCGATAATATACTGTTGTAAATTTATATTTTATTTTGCAAAAAGTTCCGCAAACCAAATAAATAATATTGAAAATCAAATTGGACATCTATAATGTTGGTATCTCACAATATAAATTTATCGATCAAAATTTCATAAAATTCTTCTTATTCTGGAAACGTGAATGTAATCGAAATCGAATCACTTTTTTTCATTTTTTTACACTGAAAAATTTTCTTAAAATGAATATAATTTTAATTAATAAAATTCAAAATAAAACTAAATTAAAATTCGATTAAGCAATTTTCTCTTTAAAAATGTGAATTGTTTAAAAGCTGTAAACTGAAAAATTTACTTATTCAATAAATCAATATATTGTAAACAAATTTGCACATAAAAAAAGAGAACAATGCCTGTTTTCGCGGAACTGTAAATGGAGCTTAAGGGCTACGCCATAACCTATAGCACGCATGAGTATAAAAAAGTGTATGTATACAATACAACGTAGATCTCGATACCGCGTAGAAAAGTATAGCGCAATAGAGAGACAGGAGAAGAAAGAAAGAGAAAGCAAAAATGTAATAGAGAAGAGGTCAAGTAGCAAGAGAGAAAAAAACAATCCCGAAGAGCCGCCTTTTCGTTGGAACTATCCTAGATGCAAGTGAAGCTATAATACGAGAATAACATTTCTCTCGCGCTGTGCGAGCGAGACGAAGAGAGCTGCAGTGAGTGTGCATGTGCATTGTGCATACTCAGCGAGAGAGTGAGGGAAACAAAAGAAGAGGAAAGGGAAAACAAAAGAGAAAGAACAATATGACGATGATAACGTCAACCTTGATGTCTCGAAAAGCAGACGGTAGCGTCGAGTTTTAATTTTATCCTGCTCATCATTATACGCAAAGTACTCCCGCTATAAACACGAGTCGCCTGTACATCCGCGCTCGCGCCGTCTTGAAAAAACCGACAGAGAAAGCTGCATCAGACAGCAACACCCAGCGCTTTCGCGTCTGTGTGTGTGTGTGTGCCTGCAGGTGTGCGCGCGAGCAGCGCTGCCGTCCCGCCGAGGAAAATAATAATACAAATACTTGCTCACTCGCGCGAGGATCTTCGCAACAGGGGCAGAGAGAGAAAGAGATAGTAAGACAGAGATAGAAAGTGTACCACCACCTTGTGTGCCGCACACATGCACGAGTGGAGGTGCGCGCGAGAGTCTGTGCACATGCGCTTTTCCGGGCTGCAGCGTCGATATAGCGAAAGCAGAGGCAGCAGCAGCAGCAGCAGCAGCTAGTGCGTTCGCTAAAGAGAAAAGAGGAGCGGCACACGTTAACCCGAGGGAATCATCGTGCAAGAGTCGCGCCTGCAGCCTCGCCTCTCTGTGGGTCTGTCTTTAGGCCTCTCCATACATGCCATAGATTCGGAGAGCCGTGGCCATTGTCGAGTGCGTTTTTCGTAAGAGCCGCCCAACACAACAGCATGAAAAAATGAACATCAGAGGAGGAAGCGGGTGGACTACGACTCGTCCAACAACAGCCGACGCAGTTCCCATTGGTATGTATCGTAAACAGCTTAGCGCCTTCGTGTGCGTGTACGCTACATTGTAATATCTACGACCTCCTCCTCCTCTCTCTTTCGATCGCTCGCGCTCTGTCCTCCGCGTATATATGACAGTTCTTCCGTCCGTCGCCGCTGCCGTTCGTCCTTTATATGCGAGTACGCGCGTACGTGAACACAGAGCCGCAAAGAGTATGTACGCATGTTGATTTCGTAAATATAGAAGAGGAGACTCGCTGCGAACAGAGAAAGAGCGCGGAAGCCAAGAGCACGCAGGCGGTGCGAGAGAGACAGAGAAAGAGAGGGAGGCTCTTAGGAGCTGGCTCTACCCGATATGTATATCGATTGGCGTGCGCGCTTTTTCCACTGCCTTACGTATACACACGCTCCTTATTCCTCGGTCGTCTCTTATTTCTGCCTTCCGCGCTGACCGTCGCGATTGACTCCGACGGCGGCGCGCGCGAGGTGCTGTCTGCTGCTATATACTGTAGGTGCGGAAATTAGTGGAGTGACGCCAAAAAATCTTGCCTGCCCCGCAAGCTAAGTGTGACGCAGTTTTCAGAAGCTAACTGACTACGTTCGCGGACTGCCCGATCGCCCCGTCCCGTCGTGCTTTCCTGCTGGTCTCCAGAACCACCCACAGGGATAGACCACAGTGCCAGTGGACTGTGAAGAGGTACCATAACTTTAGATTCGCAGAGAAAGAAAGCTAACCAAGAGGTGGTTTGCTTCTTTGAAGTTTTTGCACTGTTGAGGGACCGGATACAGAGTTGACAAAATGCCAGGCCTTATCGCTGTCAGTGATTTTATTGACGAGACCAGGGGTGATTACAATTCACCTACCACGTCCACATTCGTATCCAGGATGCCACAGTGCCGGCAGACTATTGCATCTCTAGAGGAGGTGTGTATTTTTCGGTTGACTTCTTTGCAGCGTAATAAGTACACCTTTGACAGTATTTTAATTGATTACAAAAATACATAGGTACAATTAAAGACAATAGTGTACAAAAGAATCATAAACAACAATATATTTATTGTAATAACTCAAGTTGAAATATAAAAAAAATCAATCATTTTCATCAAACAAGATATTTTCACTTACAATTTCGCAATAATAATAAGATTATTTTTTTGGAATTACATATTGACTAACTGAAGTCAGTTTGATATTCCTTTATCAAGGTTGAAGATTATAAAATCAAAAGTGATTCATATATTTCAAAAACAAGTCACAAATCCAGCTATTTTCTGTTATTCATGTGCATGCACAATTTGCACATATTTACGTTTGCAGAATACATAAATAATTTATTAACTAATTGACACCATACTTAGCAAATGGTCATTAAAGATCATATATGATACTAGGCATCATAATGATGAACTAAAACTTTCAAAATTTACTTTGATTTTTAATCTTCTTATGTTTAATGTATAATCCTCTTTTAATTCCACCTGTTAAAAACGTTTTCGTAAAAGTAATTTTTTATATTACATCTTGTTTTGCAAATTAAATTTTAATATCTTAAATAAGATAAAGTGATACTTTTGTAACAAAACTATGCAGTTAATAATAATTGCAATACTGTATTCTTTAACCTTGATGCAAAGTAGCTTGGTATTATTGGTTTAGGTTAATTCTATTTATGTTAATTCGTGAAAGTGTTATTTCACTAATTGACAGTAAAATAAAACAATTTGACTGTTTTCTTTCAATTTTTTATGTATGCTATTAAAAATTAGTATTTAAAATTGAATTCTTATAAAAGTATTTATAAATCTATTGTAAAAAGAAATTATTTTGATTTACACTATTTGAAAATTCTTTATTTTATGTAATCAAGTTAATTTATTAAATATGTGAAAATTATCTGTTCACTCAAATGAAATTGGGATTCATATCTTTTTATAGACTCTAGATTTTGATCGTGATGGACTTACTAAGCTTAAAAAAGCAATCAAAGCAATCTATAACTCAGGAAATGGTTAGTCTTTAAAAATTTATTAAATCTTCCGTATTATAATTAAAACAAGTAATCTACAAGAAAAAATTGATTTTTTAGCTCATGTTGACAATGAAATGTATTTGGGGAGAGCTTTGGAAAGATTAGGTGATGCTGCACTCAAAGAGCAGGAGCCAGATATTGGTGCAGCTTTTTTGAAATTTGCTGTTGTTACCAAAGAATTAAGTGCATTGATGAAAACATTGGTATGTCATCTTAACTTAATATAGATCATCTTAATTAATATTTAAATTATATTTTAGTTAATTTCAAACAGATTAAAATAAATGCTAGTTGTCAAGGTATAAATTTCATAAAATGCTTTTTGTTTTTTTAGATGCAAAATATTAGTAACATTGTGATGTTCCCATTGGATTCAGTGTTAAAGGGAGACTTAAAAGGTGTTAAGGGAGACCTTAAAAGACCCTTTGACAAAGCCTGGAAAGATTATGAAGCTAAATATGCAAAAATTGAAAAAGAAAAGAAACAACATGCAAAAGAGGCTGGCCTCATTCGTACAGAAATCACAGCAGCAGAAGTTGCTGATGAAATGGAAAAAGAAAGGAGACTGTTTCAGTTACAAATGTGTGAAGTAAGATTGATTATTCAAGATTACAATATATATATATACGTTCATGTTGATATGTACATATTGATTTCTATGATATTAATCATAATATTTACTTTTCAGTATTTAATTAAAGTTAATGAAATTAAGACTAAAAAAGGTATAGAATTACTTCAACATTTAGTTGAATATTATCACGCACAAACTAAGTAAATATTTTTTTCAATTTTGTACTTGCTTCAAAATTTATGAGGATAATTATTAACGATATTATTTTTTAGCTATTTTCAAGATGGACTGAAAACTATTGAACATTTTGGTTCTTATGTAGTGGACCTAAGCATGAAACTCCAAAAAATCAGACAAGCTCAAGATGAAGAAAGAAGACGCCTAATGGAACTCAGAAGTCTACTCAGAAGTTCTGGATGCGATAAAGAGGTATTTTTTAACATCATATTTCTCTATAAAATATTAAGCAAAAATTTTAAAATTTAATTTTTTATCAGTTAAATACAAATACAAGTAGTGGATACTCACTGCATCAGCTGCAAGGAGATAAGCAGCACGGTGTAACTCGTACTGGCCACCTCTTAAAAAAGAGTGAAGGTAAAATGCGTCGAGTTTGGCAAAAACGAAGGTGTTCTGTACAGGCAGAAGGATATTTAGATATTTGTCATGCTGATGAGAGCAAACCTCCAACCAGAGTGAATTTATTAACGTGCCAAATTAAGCTGGTACCTGATGATAAAAGGAGTTTTGACCTCATAAGTTGTAAGTGTTACACATTTTACATAATAATTAATACAATAATGAATAAAATCGTAATTAATAAAAAAAGACCTTTATAAAATTAAATTTTTAATTGACATTATACTTTTTCAGATAATAGGACTTATCACTTTCAAGCGGAAGACGAAGCGGATCAGCGGGCGTGGATGTCCGTCCTAGTCAACTGCAAAGAGCGTGCTTTATTAAGAGCTTTTGATGCTAGTGGCAAACCAGAAGCAAATCATGGTAATCCTAGTTTAGTAGAGCTTCAACAAGCTGTAATACGGTGTGTCATGAGGTTACCCGGTAACGATAAGTGCTGTGATTGTTCTTCACAAAATGGTAATTTAAATATTAATTTGTATTCAATTAGAATTTTTAATTTTTGCCTTACATTTAACAATGAAAAAATTTTATTTTTATTCAGATGCAACTTGGCTGTCAACAAACTTTGGAATTATTGTGTGCATAGAATGTAGCGGTATACACAGGGATTTAGGTGTCCATATATCTAGAATACAATCATTAACACTTGATAACATAGGTACATCCCAATTATTGTTAGCCAGGTACATGACAAATCAAGCTTTCAATGAAGTTATGGAAGCAATGTTACGTCACAATTTTAAGCCTTCTCCTACATCTACTATGTATGTTTGATGCTTTATTTAAATTCAAATATTTAATTATTTTAAATATGTTCTATACTTGTAATTTGAAAATTTTTAGGGAGGAAAGGTACGAATTTATTAGAGCCAAATATGTAGATAAAAAATATATAACAAGAACCTGTGTTAATGAGCAAGACCTGCTATCAGATCTTGAGCATGCTGTAAATAATCGAGATTTACATCACCTGTTACAAGTTTATGCAGAAAATGTAGATTTATCTGCTAGTTTACCCACATCGGTATGAACATTTAATCGCTTAGCTAAAAATAGCAATAACTTTCATTTAATTATCGTTATTTCAATTACTGATGTTTGGTTTATTATAGGATCTATGTGAAACCGCTCTTCATTTAGCGATATTAAGAGAAATGGGAAATAGTCTGCATATAGTAGATTTCCTAATTCAAAACATGCCAACAGGCACTATAGACAAAACCACGACGGAAGGAGATACGGCTCTGCACCTATCCGCTAAGCATGATAAAGCGGAAGCGATGAAGTTGTTACTAAAAGCAGGCGCCGATCCAACGCTTCGTAATAAACAAGGAAAGACTCCACTAGATATTGCTCAAGAAGTTGGGCATCACACTTGTCAAGAATTGGTAAGCATTTTTTTATACTTAAAGACACGTACAACATTTTTCGTATGTTAAATTATTAAAATTATTTTAATATATTTTGAATAGTTAAATCATGCACTTCAACGGCAGAAAACTTTATTTGATAATGTAAATATTGACTGGAATCTTTCACATGACGAAGCATCAACAGACTTTTCTGATGATGAAACTATCATTGAAGAAAGAGTGAGTATCTCGTGTAATAAATTAAAGCGCTACAATAATTTTTTAATTTATTCCTTGTCTAAATTGCATAAAATTGTATTTAGAATGGTTGTTCAACGCCAGAAAAGAAATTACGAAGTAGACCTCCGTCTTATGCTGGTGGAACAGAGGGAGGCATAACAGATTCACCAGTGACATTACGAAGTCGAAGTAGTACTTGTGATAGTTTGCAAAGCGGCTTATCGCCAGGTTTTTGTACAAGTAAGGAACAAATGCCACCCCCTCCACCTCCACAAATAAAAAAGCCAGTTATAGGTATGTTCATACATTTTACTTGTTAGTTTAATTTTAATTTTGATAATTAACAAATTCAGCACGGTATGAATAGGAATGATGACTTTAAATTGATAAGCTTTAGAAACTTTGAGAACTTTTTTTATGTAGATTTTCTTTTGACCAATTCATAAAAAAGCAAGTATGCTTTAGCTTCAGCTTTTCAATTCGGAGTTTTAAAAAATATTCAAAGTTTTTACTCATACATTAACCGCGCTGAATCTGCTACGATAGTAATGCCATAATTATAATTTAATTTAATGCTTGACAAACCTATGTACAATTGTAAGTACTTTTAAATATCTAAAATGGAAAATTCTTAAACATATAAAGCATTCTCTTTTTGTTCTTATTTCAATTTAGTTAATTTTTATGAAATTATGTTAATAATTTTTTAATTACAAAATGACTCGTATATTGAAATTTATAAGATTATGTTAAATATTATTTAGTAAATAAGCTAAAAAGGATTAAAATTACTCTAGACTATTAAAAATCTTTTGCATTTGTAAACGTTTTAACAAAGTAATTTTAATTTTATAAGATGGCCTTTATTAAAATATAAGTAATTGAAAAACGTTTTATCCCAACAAAGTTTAATTTTACTAAAAATATTCTTGTTGCATGATAGCAAATTAATAAAAGTACTTTTATATAATTAATGTATTTGATTTTTATTAAGAATTATTAATTCGCTTTGTACAAATATTACATTTTACATAAGAAAACGATTAATTTTTTTGTTATATCGCTTTTTTAGTCGCTTTTTCGTGGGAATGAGCGATTTTGTATTGAGTTCTTAGCTTCTTAGTGGCCATTTTATTTGCCTGAGCTTAGCAGTTGATTTAAAGATTTATTTTAAATTAACAATTAATTTAAGTGCATTTTGTTTCGATTAATAATAATAATAATTGACGATGCGACATTGGTCGTAAAGCAATGACACGATTGTTTGTAGTCCCAACGCCGGTAGTACCGGACGTGGCGATAAACTTTCACGGCTCGCTGAAGAAGCGGATAGCGCCGCCGCCGCCGGCGGGCCTCGACAGCAGCGGTTGCAGCGTCGGCGGCGGCAGCATTCTTTCTCCGCATTATGGGACTTTACCATCGGCCTCGCATAGCAGGACGACAAGTGAGCCCATTTTGACTAGTTACACTACTATTCAATCTCTGCCACACGTTTTGCGAACCCTGAACACTACTCAGAATCACAAAAGATCACCCAGTGGTGACTCGTCGATGGGCCCTGATGAATTTCGTAAGTTAAGACGAGCTCTATGCAATTTTTTGCACCTATATGATTTCTCTTACTCTTTTTCTCAACATCTTTCATTCTTTCATTAAGCTTGTTCAAGAAAAATAGTCAGTTTCCTGCTGTAGATATCGACTAAAATTAGTGCTTGAGGCTGATCTTTTCACTTCAGGACTATTGTTAAGTTTTTAACAATTGCACTGATTCGATATTCATCAGAGGCGTGGTAGCTTCGACTCCAGGTTTTTTTTTTTAAACAAAGAACCTAATTAAAACTGCTGGTTTTGAAACGTAAAATCCTTCTGGAAAATTTTTTTAAAAAATTGAAGTTACATAAAGCCGCATAACGATGTTTTATTTTTATTTTGGATTTACTTTGAACTACGTTTACGTAAGGTATAACTCATTTTTTAATAAGAAAATTTTCAAAGCTAAAAAGTAAAAAAATGTGTGAAATCAAAGATCTCTTGTGATTCACCGACGCGCAGCAAAAACCAATGCCAATAAATCGATTTATAGACAAAGTCAAGCTCCT
>JAWWEM010000010.1:2583579-2603001 GCA_035582935.1 Ormyrus thymus
TTTATAGACAAAGTCAAGCTCCTGTCTTCTCATACTTTTAAAACTCACTTCAGTCTGTCATGAAAAAACAAGTTTGCTGGTAGAATTTTACACGACAAAAACCAAATCGATAAAAGCTGCGACTGTGTACTCGTCCGCTCAATTCATGAACTTGTCTTTCTGTGTCTGCTTCCGTCAGGTATCGATAAAATTGGCATGAATACATCGACGCTGCAGAGGCCGCGGAATCCGCCCCCGCCGGCACCGCCCGCCATCTGCACGACGACTGCCAACACGGCAGCGGCGTCGAGATTAACGGATGACCAGAGCAATGAGTCGCTCAGCACAACGTGTTCCGAGGGCGTGCTGGGAAATCCGTTGCCACCCCCTAGAAAGGTACAGTTATCGTCGCCGCTTTTATCTCGTTTTTTTTATGGTAATTGAGCGAATGTCCGATTGTTTCCGAGGACTTTTTAAATGTAGCTGTTCGGGACATTTGCTCAAAGTTTTACCATTTATCGCGCTGGATTATTACAATTCTTTTAAAAATTCAAAATAATACTATTATTAGTTTTTGAAAATCAGCAGTTTAAGAAAAAACTGTGCACGACAATGCAAGTTGGGTAAAAAGATTGCGTACCATATGTGCATACCACGAACAATTTTCAAACGGTAATTTGAAGATAGATTTGACGAGCAGGTAAATTTGTTGGTTTGAAAGAATTTTTTTTTCTATAGTTGTCATAACAAAAGCATAAAAACTGCGCTATTCTAAAACTTTCAATGCCATTAAATAGATGTACAGTCGGTACAATAATGAGAAAAATTCACTTTTTATTTTTTGTTATCCACTTCTTAATTTGACCCGTGAATTAAGTAAAATTTACTTCTACGGTAACTGTAATGAATTCAAAATAAAGTCGAAGGAGATAAAAGCATTGAAAAAAGAAACTGGGTATTCTAGCATTTACGTCTTAAAAATAGATAAATCATGCATAATATTTTATGATTAAAAAAGATTTCAACGTAAATCTTTACGAGACATTTAGATTTACAGAACAAACAGATATTTTGTACGTTAAACATAGAATGAAAATTCCCGTTACTCATCGAGACATTCTTTTTCTCCATGTATTCAGTTTGTATTTTAATGGCGATGCAAACTAAAACATTTTTCGTAAATGATTAATAAAATCAGTACGTTAATGTAGCTGCTGAACTGAATTTTGCTTGTTTTTAAACTAATATTTGAAACGTCCAGTGTGATATTTTCGTTAATTCATCATCATGACACATTGCGCGCATGGTTATAAATCAGTGAAATAACGACAGATGAAGTTATTACACGTTTAAAAATACCATTCTCATACTATCTACTGTCCGTCTGCTATCAAGGGAATATTTTCGATTTGCTTTACAAGAGCCAGTAAAAATAAACTGCTGTTTTTTCTACTTCTCGCTCCGACAAGGAAAAAGTTTACTTTTCAAATATTTAGTCTCTTTGACCGTATCGCTTACAAGCAGTGAACAAAAAGGTCAACAAAACATAAGCTCGTTGGCGCCACGAGGGAGGAGTCTCGGGAAAAAGGAAGGTTGAGTTCAAGGGTGGGGTAAATCTGCGCCACTCCCTGCTCGTGAAAGCGATAGATGAGCTTTTTAGCTCTGTGGGTATCTTCAGGGTTGCTTTGACGAAACTAAAAGCTTAGTACTTTAATCTCTTTAATTAATTTTCAAGCTTTTATGGAAGGTTCCTAGCAAGCGGACAGTAGATATCATCATTGACAAAAAAAAACATGAGAAAAAAGGCATTTCTAATCGCTTTCGATATTCCTAAAGATCAAAGGCAGGAAGCAGGGAAGGAGGCTCCGAAAGGCTCTTATTCGAATGACGAACGTTTGCGATGTTTTCAGCCGCCGGCATCGACGACGAGTTTCAGCGGTCTGCGTCGCTGCCGGGCGCTCTACGACTGCGAAGCCGACAACGAGGACGAGCTCTCGTTCCGCGAGGGGGACGTCATCGTCGTGACCAACGAGCACACGGACGACGACAACTGGATGGAGGGTTTCCTCGAGAGGGCGCCCGAGCGGAGGGGCATGATTCCTATTAGCTTCGTACACATGTTGCAAGATTAAATTTTCATTAATTCGATATTGTCGTTTCGGCGGAGAGGATTAGCGCAGATGGATTACACTCCACGATGATACACTGACACGAGCAGATTTCTTGTCGACTTAACACCCGCAGAGAGAGTTACACACGACGCGACACACATATACACACTCGGCTATTGTCTATAATGCTGCCAGTATTACTAGTTTTGTCGATTAACATTGAGGAGACTCGTTTGTTAAGTGAACGCGGGGACGGGGGGTGAAAGAAACAAATTTAATATTGACACACTATTGAAAGAAAAGAAATTATTATCGCATCCGGTTGGGTTTTTAGGGCAAACGTTTGTAGTTTTTGCCGACGACTTTATTGAACGAGTGACTGCTTATTATTTCAAGGGTTGTTCGTTGCACACTCGGTGTAAAGTAGTTATTACACGCGACTACGGTACTTGCTTAAGGGGGAAGAAAGTATGTGTGTGTGAGAGAGAGAGAGAGAGAGAGAAAGAAAATACAATTAAGTCACTATATAGGTGCGTTACGATTGGTAAATTTTCAGAGAGCGATACTGAGTATTAGATCCCTGAAAAGTAAAATTTGTTGTTTACGAAAAAATAAGCTATTTTCTTTTTCATAGCAGTGCCATTAATGAATTACTTTTTTCTTCGATCAAGGTGTCGTACTTGCTGACAATGAAGTAGCCTTAGTATATCGATGCTAGTGATTTTTATAATTAATTTATTATATAAATATATATATATTATTTATATGTATATGTTTTGTTATGTTCATACATCACGTGTAACAAATATTGTAATTTTTTCCAGATATATTTATTATCGAAAAATACTATTTAAATTAGATAGCCAGTTGTATACAAGTTATTCTTTTAATGTAAATGTGAAGGTGTACTATTATTACGTTAATCTGATAATGATTTATTTGTACTTTAAACATTAAGTCTTTGATTAAAAAGACTACACTTTTAAAAAGTAATTTTAAAAGATTTAGCGCACTACTTTAGGCATGTCATATGCTGATACTGTTTTTTAAGGATGCTTAGGTAATCTACTTACGATTTCACATTGCATGAATCAGCAATCTAAAATTTTTTACGACTTTTTTTACCAGTATTAAAATAAAAATTTTAGATATTTTTCTCTTTATTGTAATAAAATTCTGTTCTTATTTATTTATTAAGAGATGTTAAGTATATTTCAGTAATAAATACCAAAAATTGCATATTTAAAAGTGGATTTTTTTCTCTTTCCTTACATAATCCTACTTACCTGATAAAACTGGTCTTACTGCATACGTAAATGGGCCAAGTGAAAACTCAAATTTTTCATACTTAAACAATAAGAAACAAATTAAAATATTCGGAATTTTTTAAAAACCAATTATTGTAACTGTTATTATTTACATAACTGCATGTTATATAATGAAAGTAATAATTCAGAAAAGGGGTAAATCAAATGGAAAGAATGCAAACGAAGAATAAATTATTTTTTACATCGCTCCATTTTTATTCATTTATATAGCGAAAATCAGCCCACATAATTTACTTAATAGTTTCATCTTAAGGAATTTAGACATTCTGCGTGTATAACCAACGTGTCGATCGTATAAGTGTGTACTTGTGTTTACATGCTTAATTTACTTAGTTCTCCTTGCATCTCGATGGATTAATCTATGCTGTCGACATAGTACACTTACGTGATACAACTGCTACTGTTTTATACTCATTATTTTTGTTTGTTTTTTTAATCATTTTCTGTCGGTATATCTAAAATATTTTCGTCGCTTAGTTTTCTGTCCATGTGTGTGTTTTCGCACGCGTCGTTCCTTCGACCAGAATCGCTGTCCGTAATCCAAACTATAACGATCAAGCCTCGAAGGTTCTTCAAACAAATCAACTAGCTCTTACGTACGGCGTGAATTCAAGGACGGTTTTAAGGGCATTTCATGCCCTCGCTTTTTTTTTTTTTTCTAAACTCAAGTCGCTGCTGCTGCTGCCTCTAAGTCCTTTTCGAAAAAAACGATGCAGAACTGTTTGGTCTCTACGTGAAAACAGATTGCAAATCTCACTGAAAGTTAAGCCGATCAACTCGCGATTCTGGTCAAAGCGCACTTTTCTAATGTCATCCGATCATATACAAATATATAAGCATTGAACGTTAAATATATAATATATATTACCATGATCGTCACAATGTATAATATAATGTATAATTATACTTTTACGATAGTTATTGTATGAACAGTTTCCCGAACCGAATAAGTATTATATTCGCTCTCTAACATCTTCGCCTGCTTACACTCAATAACTTCATTTATTTGTTCTCGTTCTCTCGCGGCTCTCGGCCGCACTCTTCGTTTATTCATTATTACTCTAACTGGAAAAAACACGTATTGGAGGAGGTATATATATATAGGTGTGTTAAATAGTGTTGTATGTGTTGTTTGCGCTCGCACTCGAAATAGATCCATCTTCGTCTTGTTCCTCTTATTCGGTCGCTTCGGCGTGGCTTCTTACCGGCCTCGTGTTTTTTTCCTGCCAAAGCGGCGTCTTTCGCGAGCAGTAATCGCAGATTTTTCGACTCTCGTCCGAAACGCAGCTTTTCTTAAGCAAAGCTGGGAGTAAAGTTGCTCCGTCGCCTCTTCGTTGCTCGCGTCTGTCGCGGAGGAGCGAAGACCGGGCAAAGCCGAACGAAGCCATCGAACATTTTCCAGCTGGTTCTACGATAGTATACAGTCTGTTTTTGCTATATATACCTCGGTAAAACAATGACTTATGCGGTAGTACTCTTATATATTTTTTTTTTCTTAGTAAAAATGGCCGCGAGGCCAGACCACACCTATGTAGGATGTTTCCGGTGTCTATTTTTTTTTTTTTTTTTTTTCTTATTTATTTATTTATTTATCTTTTGCTATAATTGTCAGTTAGCGCGGAAACCTGCGACACTGCATACTTAGCCATAATTATACGCTCTCGTTCTCTTTCGCTTTTTTTGTTTATTTTGTTCATTTTTCTTTGTTTTGCTTTTAAGGAATATATTTTTTCGGTTGGTATTTCGTGTAGAGGCCGTAAAAATTTAGCGCTCTGAACTGCTTTGGAATAAAATGTTGAAGCTTTATTTTTTTCGAGACGCGCAATGCGTGATCTCGAGACAAGTTTTCGTCAGATTTTCCCGGACAACTCATGTATCGTTTTAATCGAAAAAAAATCCAGAGTTTGGACCTGACCATTGGTTATTTATCCTGAAATTCGACCATCAAATAACGCGTTTGCTTTACTTGTTCTTTACGCAATCGGACGTTACACGCTAAGATCCTGCTTATTTTTTAAATAGAATAGCTCTTCGTCGTTTCCGGATGCATCTCATTAACTCGGCTGCTCTTCAATTTTATATTCATTATCGTATATGTTATATATACTATTTTCAAAGAAAGTAAATCGATAAGTGCACGTGCAGAATATCATCTTAACAGTGCTGAAAATTCTTTTAAATCGTTCGACATAATAGAAGCGAAGTTGTGACGATGATCTCGAAAGCGACGATTTCCTTTTTTAAACGATCATGCATGCCTGGTAGTTTTACGAATAGCGTAAAGAGATTTAATGAGTCTCAAACGAAGGTAACATCATTAGAACGTCAAGAGGAGCTCGAAGATTTTTTTGGTATTTCTTTTTTTTTTTTTAATAAAATTATCTTCGGATTCTCGGGGATGGATCGTGGCTACGTTTAATGTACATGTTTTACAATTAATTTTATGAGTAAATCATCTCTCTACATGTAAAGGCTAAGGACTGACTCTAGAAATAACGAAAATTTACATGATGCTAAACGTAACGTTAATTATTATTGCGCGCTTTTTAGATTAAATTAGCATTTTCATTAGTTATTGTATAGTCTTAGAGTTAGTAGATAGATTGAGTTTTTTTCGTCGATATGTTACATGTTAATCTGAAAAATACTAAACCGTCTACTTTTACTTAAACTTTTAACATTTTTATAAGTGTACATTTCGAAAAAGAAAAGCAAAGGCTTAGCCAGAACGGAGTGCATTAATTTTACGTAAATTGAAAGCAATTGTGAAGGGAGCTGCTATTTAATATTAACAAATTCACTGTATAAAACTAAGTTTACTTTTTAAAGTTTAATAAAAATTTCGATAAAGTTGAGCGTGGACGTTGCATGACATGAATAAATACATGTGTAAGATCGCACAAGAAATACTTGGAATTGATGGTGTGTAGACGTAACAAGACATCGGAATCAGAATAAGAGTTGTGCAAAACTTTGAACGATTTCCTGTATAATCCTATATAAAATGATAAAAGAACAGTTAAAGTTTCGCACAATCTTTGCGCGACCAATGCTTTTTTTTCTAATGTCAATTTATCGATACATTGATTTTAATATAATAAAAGGTGAGAATCGCAGCTTTTTACAATAAATTTCGCGAAAGAGTATTTTCAAGCTGACTTCCCTTACGTTATTACAAAATCTTACACGGCTACGAGCCTTTTGCTTTAAATATAAGAAAGTCATATCGCAAATGTAACGAAAATAAATTCTCTGGCTCTAAGTAATTGTAATTACAAACGCACACGTAAGAGGTGAGACTGTTGTGTTTCTTCGCGCGAGGAACTGAAACAAACTCGACAGACGTAGCAGTGGGTTTGAACAGCATCTTTTCGGCCAATGCAAGAGATATTCTGTTACGGTTACAGTAAACGTCTTCTAACATCGATTTTTTCATATTAAGCTATTACCTTCTTTCGAATTTTTTATACCTTAAATCTTTTAGATCGCTCAAATTTCCTCTAAACATTTAACACGACACCTCGGCTGCATATAAACTTTCTTACGTTTCTTCCGTCTCTCTAAATTAAGCTAGGGAGGAAAATTGTGAGTAGTTTTTTCCGCTATTTTTACAGTGACAAAGGTCGAGGATTTCGTTAGTTTTCTTCAAGCTTTTCATTTTCCTCCGTTCTATTACCAGTGTATTACTATTACCTTACTGTAAACTTACAGAATTAAGTTTACCGTCTCGTTTTCCAAAAACTTCAAAGCAAGGAGCTATTTCATCATTCGGCATCGTTGCCGTTCAAACTTTTTTCACTAATACATTATAACGAAACGTCGAATTTACACGCGAGAAAAGTTTTCAGATATTTGTAGGGCTTTGAGAAAGTTCCTGTTAAAAGTCAGGGTCTTGGTCCCAGCTGAACAATAATTAAAGCAACGTAATAATTCAATTTCGCATTGCCTCGCCGTTCTCCCAGACTCCGGAGCGTCTTCCCGTGTTGTTTCTAAGTAGCGCCGACTCCTTTGTAATTGGATAAACTCGGTACAAGCATGCGGCAATAAAGTTTCCCCGGCAAGTACACGTGCATTTGCAAGCAGCGAAGAGCGTTCTCGTGTTATGGGCGATGTTCGCGCGCGCCCGGAAGCCGCGTCGTCGCCTTCGGCCCGAGTTGCGATCAGTGGCGACCTCGAGCAACCACAAAGACCGCGCAACGACCCAAGCGAGAAAGGAAAAATCCGGAAAGATCCGCGACCCCAAGAAGAGAAGAATAAGAGACTAAAAACGGCGTGGTCGCGCCAACTTGCTCGTAAACAATTAAAGCAAGCTCTTTATGTTCGCTGCTTGCGCATGTCGAGTGTATAACGTGTTTTCGCTGCCTCCTGCCTGCTTGCGGATTCCCTCTCTGGTCAAGAACAAGTGCGTGCATGCTCAGGCGTGCGCTTCAGTTTAACTTTCGAACAGAGCTTTCAGTACCCTTACGAAAGAAATCTTAGGACTAAGTGCTGTATTTTCTTAAATTGAGTCTTCGAGTAATGCGAGTGAATGCGTCGGCGTGTGTTTGCGACTAGAAGATTGAAAGGCGTGAGAGTAGTTTTATAAGTGAGATTTTTAATGGTAAAGTATTAGTAGATGACAGATTAAAGAAATAAAGACACTCAGACAAGGGTCGATTTATTGGTAAACATATTTATTAAAAGACTTAAGCAAATTTTGAGTTGCAGTCGACGGAATTTTCTTATGATCTTGAATTTTACAATTTGCTATACAACATTGCTTAAATATTGCACGTTTTTTTCTCACAAAAAAACTCAAAAAGGAAAAAGCCGAATTGCAGATCTCTGAGTTCAAGAATCACATGCACTTTATACGAATATTTATTTACTCTTTTTTTTTAATAATAATAATCAATGAGTAATAAATGAACAGTAAATACTTAACACATAATGACAATAAATAATAATGGTAAATAAATAATTCGAATGTTAAAATGATAACATAATACCTATTATATAAATTAAAATGCTATTGACTAAACAATCACTAAAATACAAACGATAGGAAAGTATCGAAATGGAACTTACAATAATAACCAATCCACTAACGTTTAAAAGCTATATAAAGAAGTTATACAAAAAATGATAGAGAGCATATCCGACACACTCTATGACAAACGTTACACTTAAAAATTATACATATACCGTTTATAATTACTCTTAACCTCGTTATAATTAATTATTAGTGTTTTTTTATAGTGTAATATCATTATTAGTGTTTATCAATATAATTTGTGTGTACTACAAAAAACTATATACGAGACTCATTGGTGCGCACTATTGAAAACCAATGTGACTCCTCCTCCTCCTCCAGATCCTCGGGCACTGAGGCGAAAGAACCAGGCCTCCCTTATCGAACGTTCGACTGTGCAGCTCCCCTTCTCGCATTTCGTTCGGTGCCCGAGCATGCACTTTGCGGGTACGTCCTCGGTACTCGACCAGTGTGTGTGTCTCTGTGTCTGTGTGTCGTGTGTGTGTGTGTGTGTGTGTGTAACAAAATATTCTTGTGTAAGAGCGTCCTACAAGACTAAATCCATTATCAATCGTGAAAATCGAAAGCTCGTAGCGAAGCTCGTCGCCCCCTCCTCTCGGTTATATATCGTGAAAAATCAGCAATGCGTTACGAGACGTGATATATAGAAGACGCGCGCGCGCAGTGTTCGGCCCTTCTCTCTGCGCTTCTGTCGACGCCGTCGTATGTTCTTCCCTCCTGCAGTGATTGCACGCGTGTCCTTCCGTCTCATCAGGTCCCGACGTATGTTTATTATACTTATGCAGCTCGTGACTTTAGTTTTTTTCCTGCGGAAACGTGTGTCAATGCGTTCGGAGAAGGTTCCTTTTAGTTTACATTCAACTAAGCTAGTCTTACATTAGTTATAAATATTTTAATTTTCTTTTACTATAAGGCTGAATCAACTATATGTTTAGTTCTTTGATTAAATGGAAATAACCGCTGCTATTATCGTGGCGAAGTCAAGGCTGATAGAATAAATTGGTGCTTTAGTTTAGCTCGACTAAAATATAGTTGATCAGTTTTCTACGAATTTTTTAAATTCTCCGCCGATAAAGTTACTTTCTTCTTATTCGAGACCACTTGTTAACGTAATTTTTCTTATTGCTTTCAATGGTGCGCAAGTTCAATCAACGAGTCGAATCTCATTTCTGTGGATGTCAATCAAGTATCTCGGTTATATAAGTTACAGTGTCTGCACAATTATTCTTTTATTTCTCAAGGTACAAACGAATACTAATATTCTTTCTTTTCGTAAGGGTATCCCGCAATGTCCTTTATACTTATTTTTGTTACTCCTCTGGATTTGGACTTTTGGCACTGACAAACTTTTGACGAAGCCAGGAGGCGAGCTTCTAATCCAACCAAAAGCTACAGTTCAATTGATTGCTCCGCAAGAAAAATGATGCTTCGAATTTTGAGAAAGAATTTTCCATTCCCCCCCCCGGGATTCAATCAAAGTTTCTCAGCGCATATTCTTCTATTCTGTATGTTTAGGGCTACACGAGATCCGTCATGGGATCTTTAAACAGGAACTGCGCTAATACCGTCAAGTACCGCGTCATGTATATTACTTTGTTGTACATCGATAAACACTCTCGAGGTAAACAGATGGGCAATGCGCAAACATCGGATCGAGGACAACAAAAAAAAAAGAAAAAAAAAAAGAAGGCGCCCCGCCGACGTCGAGCCGAAAGAACAGAGATGCCGCGGAGACGACGTCCGCCCGATGGAAAAAACACGTCCCGAGCGCGCGAAACGGCGCGCGCGCGGGGATCGGTCACAAGCTGATGTTTTAATTTAAACGCGGACAAGCACTCGGATATAGCAGCGGGTTTTAAACTTTTTCGAAGCGGAGAGGCTCGGCACGCCGGGGGCGGGGACGTTTCTCCCGTTCGCGCGCGCGCGCACGTAAGCCCGTCTCGAAATGACGCGCGTAAGCTTCCATTACGCCGGGTTGAGAAATGCGCCGCGCCGCGCGTAACGACCTCGTTACGAAAGCCTACGCGCGCAACTGCGCCCTCTCTTCTCCAGCTTCAATTCACGCCCGCGCACTCGCACCGGCTTCCTTTTTTCTCTCTCTCCCCCTGCCCCCTTTTTCTTTTTTTCTTCTTTTTTTTTTTATTAAATCTTCGTTAGAGCCCGGGAGCGAGCGCCTCCTTCTTTTTTTTCTCCCCCCCCCCTCCTTCCTTCTTTCTCGGCTCCCGCGAAAAACGACCCCTACAAATATACAAAAACTTATCGTCGACGGTTATTATTGAGATCTGCGAGACCTCGGGCTGAAGTGAAGCTTTGAGTCACGTCGCTCCTCCGATGAATAATAAGAGTCGCAGGCCTCGCAGGATATGCGTATAATCAGGGAATTGGATACATTATCGTCTTTATTCTTCCGTAGCCTTTCGTCGCACCATCATCTCTCCCTTGTTCGCAGACACGTGTTACGCAAAAAAACAATAAAACTGCGGGAAATGAGCCCTAGCCTGTGTGTGGGTGGGTGGGTGGGTGTGTGTATGCGTGTGCACGTACGCCAGGCTTGTGTGTTCGTGTGTGCGCCGTTACATCGGACTGCGGGGGTATAGAAAGAAAACGGCGGGGGAGACTGTGGTAACACATTGCAAAAAGCGCGACGACCACGCACACGGGGGGGTTAACGCTTACATACGCACACGGATCAGATCATACGAGAGTGAGTGTGAGAGTGGGGGTGAATTTGAGAGAGAGAGAGAGGGAGAGAGAGACGGGGCTTTTCTCGGAGGGCTCTCTCGGCTCCGCGCGCTTATTCCTTGACCTCGAAGTACTTGTAGGTGGGATTCTCGTAGCCGTTGATCTGCATGTTCGCCACGTGTCGCTCCTCCGGCGTTGCCGCCTGGTCAACCTCGATGAAGCCCTGGGAAGGTAAAGGCAGCCAATGAGTATCCAGGAGTCTACGTCGATCGGAGAATGTTTCGGGGGTGGGGTACCGGTTAATTTTGCTCGCGCGTTAATGAATCTTATTTATCCGTTAACGAATTGTCGAACAATGCAAAGGATCGTGCGGATTTGGCACAGTCGTTGCGAGATTTATTTACTAATTGATATTCAATCTATAGACTTTTGATAATTCAGAATTGTTACAATTAAAGAAAAAGGATGTGCGACTAGGAAGCGAAAAACAACGAAATGAATTTAAACTCTCTCGCGCAGCGCCGCCAAATGAAACTCGAGCCGAGTTAATAAGAGCGGTGGACACTCATTAATCGCAGCCGCGCCAAGCTTTCTCACAAGCAGCTTATTATTTCCCGGGGTCCATATCCAGCCGCTTTTAATTAAACAATAACTTTTAACGCAATTACGATAGCCTCCGCGGCTGCGCGCGGTAATGCAAATTGATGGAGGCTCGCCGGAAATTTTAATAACGGCGTCCGTTCCATACCTGGCTGTGGGGACTCCGTGAGCTGCGTCGCTTGAATACCGCAACGCCGACGATGGTGGCGGCCATGAGTGCGATCCCGGCGAATGCCAGAGTGAAGTAGACCGACCTGCTCTCCCGGTGGTAGACCTCGCGCCTCACCGAATAGCTCTGGTGGCAGAAGATGCAGCGCCCTTTAGTCGCTTCCGCGCGTTTATTTGATTCGTTTTTTTTTTTTGTTTTTTTTTTCAGTTCTACTCGCCGAGAATAATTCAATCTTGATTGATTGATTTCGCGAAGTATTGGTTTTTTCAATTTACGCTCAAACGAGGGAAAAAGCGTACAAAATATGACGCGCGCGGTGATTTATTCTTTTTATCAAGGATATATATATGCGCTTTGCTTTATTTTGCGCATCGTCAAACAAGTTTTTTTCAATGAAAATATCAAATAAATCTCGAGGAAAAAATATGTACGCTGAAAAAATTTAATTTACGAATTCATTATAAGAATTCAACTGAATAACCCGTGAAATTTAAAAATAAGGCGATTGAAAATCGATTCATAAATTTATAATTCAGCTCTTCAAAGTCTTCCAATATTCCTGCAAGAGTACGTTTCATCCTTGAATGCTTTTAAAACTCCTTTATATTCCTTTATGAATTTATTTTGAATATTTAGTCCTTCGAGAAGACCTTAAAAAGCGGTATACGAAATTGCAGCTTCGATTTTTCCGGAACAAAACGTTCCGCGCGATGTACATTCCAAAAAGCTGCAGAGCAATCTTCCCCGAGTCTTTTTATTCTGAGTTATCTGCAAATTAAAAGCGCGGGCGAATTCTCGCTGCTTCAATGCCGGAGTCGGGCGGGAATATATATTTCAGCTTTTACAATTTAGATTCGAAAATGCAAAGATGGAGAGGCGATCCCAAAAATAGGATTTACTCGAGCGCGTAAAGAGACTGGGGAGTTCTTGCTTTGTTCCCCCGATATCCCTCCGCGCTCGGATTAACTATTGCGCAAATGAAGATCTGGAAAAACATCAATTTCGGAAAAAGCGGAGCGTCCTTAGCCCCGGGAAGAGTTCGGGGAGATACAGAGCGAAAGGCCGCGCGAGACGCGATCAATCAGCGGCAACGGAAGTTCATATCCGGCGGCTCGACCGTTCGATACTGTTGATTCCTGGTACATCAATACCAGTTACTTTGTCAACATGTTGCACAGGCATTTAGGCGTACAACAGACTCGGGGCTCTTTTGTTACCGTCGAGTGATAGGGCTTTCGAGTCTGGAAAAGAAGTAAAGTGTAAATTTCATTCAAGATTTATTCTCTGAATTGGGGTTATCAATGCGGAGCTGAAAGATATTTGTTTGTAAAACTCAACGAGACGTCGCAGCCACTGTTAATTTATATTTTAACCGAAAATGCGAAATTTCGTTACTAATACTTCAATTATATCAAATAGGGTGTTTTAAGAGCACGAAACACGGCCATTACGTTTATTGTACAATCATTCGCTCCAAAGTATTGTGATGGAATATTGAAGGATTGAGCGGAAGAGAAAGCTCGGCTGCTTCGTTAAAATTATAATGCCGGCACGTCGTGTAAATATGCGCGCCCGTGAAACATTCGGCAAAGAGAAGGATCTGAAAGCTTTCAAATTTCGTTGGAATGAAAATCTGAAATTCAAACACGAAAATTTGCTTTCTCTCCCGCGTGAATAACTTTTTTACGGGACGAGATTGGCCTTTTTATTTATTAGCTGGAGCATACGAGAATTTTAATTTTTATATACAATTTCTTTTCAAAGTACAAGGTTTATTCGTTGCTTACAATCATTGCGAAGTCTAAATTGGGCTTTGCACCGGGATAAGCACACAATTGCGTTACGATTCCACTGAAATGAGCTTTTCGAATATTATAAATGATAAATAATGCAGCAATCGCGTGAAAGTATAAAAAATTGTTCGCACGCTACAAATATTGAGCGGTCGTTTGTTCGACCAAACAGCTTGCACATTACAAACGCAACGTGTACATATAATAATCATTAAATTCCTACTTCCAAAATCTAAAATCATACGAAGCGCAAAATCGAGGTCGAGAGACACCGCGCATCGAGAAAGTAAATTCCCCGCGCGACAGCGCGCAATGACTCACCCGAGAGCTCGCTGGCTCTCAAACCCTCCAAGTACCCCATGCAAGTGAAGTAGAAGTAAAATTGGATCGATCCTTACATGACTCACCGGCTCGGAGTGCGACACGTCGTGGGTCATGCTGTGCGCCGCGCGGATCTGGCCCTCGGTGTGCTTGACCGCGGCTGCGACCGCGGCCTGCTGCTGCTGCTGGGGCTCGTGCTGCTGCTGCTGCTGCTGCTGCGGCTGCGGCTGGTCCTTCTTCTGCTTCAAAGCGGCGGCCGAGGCGTCCTTCTTCTCGGAATTAACCGCCGCGACGGCCGGCGCCGCCGTCTCGGTCTCCTTGACTTGCTGCTGCTGCTGCTGCTGCTCCTGCTCGGTCCTCAGCTCGCCGCGCTCGGCCTTGCGCTGCTCCTTGCGCTCGCGTTCCAGCTGCTTCTGGTGCTCCTTCTCTGTAAGAGGATGTAATTAACATCGGGAGGAGGCGTCCTCCTCGAGTGGCAACGGGCTGCCGCGGCGAGTATTGGAATTGCAAGTGTATCGATGAACTTTGCGCCAGCTGGCGTAAGAGTGCAGCCTTCATTTTTCGCGAGCTTTTCCCGATCTGGCGCTCGTATTGATTATATTGAAATTCCCTCGTAAATTTCGCTCGCGCATTCGTAATTCATGCGTCTCCGCGCGCGAAATATAATACGTACGGCGCGTCCTATAAAATTGATAGACAGCGCATTTGCATATTCAATTTACATTTATACGACTGTTCGGCGCGAGCATCGATTTCAGCGGGGGCATCCTTTTTGCTTCCTTCGAAAATATATCGCGGGCTCGCTGAATTAATTGCGAGAGTCTCGCTCGAAAATAAAAAAAGCCCGCGACCGCGGCCGCTCTATGCCTCGAATCGATTCGCTTTCGCTTCACGCAAAAGCTGCACTCATTAACCCCGCGGGGGGGAAAGGAAGACAGATGCCTATCGCGCTCCGGGGTCGATAAGAATTTCATAGTGCGGAAAAGAGGAGAGAACAAAAGAGAGAGAAAGAAACGGGGGGGTTGGAGAGCGAGAGAGGAGTCTTAAGAAACCTTGCTGCTTGCTGGCGACGTCGGCTTGGAACTTGTCCAGAATGGCGGCCTCTGCCTCGCGAGTCATTGCCAAGAGCAGACCCGGCGTCTCATCCTTGCTCCTCAGCGCCAGCACGTAATCGTCCATCAGCTTGCCGATCTTGCCGCTCAGCTCCGGATAGCTGCAAAGAATTCCCCGCCCCAGGGGGGGGGGGCGGCAATTTTAGTTAATCCGTTCTCGCTCGTGTCCCTTCCGCCGTCGATTCCGGGCGGCGTTGCGCTTTATCTCGCGCGGCTCCTCAAAATTCAGGAGGCGCTTTTTCAATAAGGAGGTCGCGCGAGAGTCGATATCTCCCTCTGCATGGGCGGCTCTAAAATCCTTAGGCAAACAGTCGAGGCCTGTCGCCGGACGCGTCGGCGGCCGATCGATAGGCGACTCGTATCACTTATTCATTAAAAGCCCGGCGACTCGCTGCATTATTAAGCAGGCAATTATCGGGGAGGAAGGACTCGATAATACAACGTCCGCTCGCGGAAAACGCAATTCCGGCCGCCCGGGATATATAAGTTTTTCCATATGTATATATGTATATGTATATATACCGGTCCAGCATCAAGAGGCTCTGATTTGTTATTCGGTCGATGTCGGCCAAGTGCTCGAGCGTCGCCGGCTTCTCCCGTTGTGCCTGCTCCAGGCTGCTGTCCAAGAGGTGCTTGTAGTGCGCGATCGTGTGGTGTCGGTCCTTGTGCAGCGCGCGCAGCAGCTTCTGCAGGCATTTCTGGATGCGGTGCTCCTGGGGGAATACGCGACCAATCATGGCTCGGGTCTCTCTCTCTTTATTTCCTCTCTTTTTTTTTTTGTCCGTCTGCTCTGGTCTTTTTGCGCCTCCACCGGCCGTTCTGGCACGGAGACACGAGGGTCGCTTGAAATTCGGCCGCGGACATCAGCCGAGATATGGATTCGTGTATTTGCTGAATGCCGATTTGGAGATGGCTTTGTCGTGCCCGGAGTGGACGTTTTTTTGGGGAAGTAGGTTGGACTTTTTAAAGTTTCGTACTGATATCTTGAAAGGTAGATTTTGTTAAGAGCATCTCTTTTTTTTTTTATATTTTGTCCGATTTGCTTTGAAGCGCGTAAGATAAACCGTCTCATTGTTTCATTAGGGACGCCAACGTTTAATACCAAGCTGTCTTTAAAATGTTTTATTAAAATAATGAATATGTAAATGAACTAGAAGTGAACTAGTTTGATATTTGTTTGCCGAGAAAGCTCTGAAAGCTGCCGATACATACTATCAACATTGTAGAGACGAGTGGAAATCAATACACGGCCAATAAATGTCGGCAAAATACGTCCTTGTCGCTCACGACTCAAACTTTACACTTATATAGTGCCCTGAAACGGTGTGCCCTCTTCTTCCGCGAGACAAAAATAAACGCCGAATTTCAGGCTCTCCTCGCGTCCCAATATCCCTCGAATATAAATATTTATAAGGCACTGTTATTTCCTAAGCAGACTGGAAAATTACTTTCATCAAGTATTCCGGCGGCTAAACGTCGCTCGTGCACTTTATGAATTCTTAGAGTAACTTAGCTCTAAAACAATTTTATTAACTTACGTTGGGAGGAATTTCATTAAGAGCTGCTGTGTAACATGACATAGCTTCTTCATTCCTTTGCTTGACGGTCTCCTGGTGAAAAAAAATTTACAATATGCGCCATTAGTTGCCAAGCTCCGAACGCACTTTCTTTATTGCCGCGGCGAGACGCTCCGAGCAAACGACTTAATTTCTAATTACAAGCGTTAAATAAAAGTCCGTCGGAACGCGCGGCGATCCCCTCGTTATAAGTAAAGTTTCTCTTTCGAGAAGAAGAAGCGCGAGAGCGTCGATTCTCGCGAGCTGGAACTCGACTGCACGGAAACCCGGAGAGAGGGAGAGAGTCAAGAGGGCAGACACTCAAAGGGGGGTCGGACTAAAAAAATCGCAAGGAATACTCGGGGGCGCACTCGAGGTCTGCAAGCTCGGCGCGACGTTGCGCAAGAGGGCCGGAGAGTATATAACGATACCTGAACGCGCTGCTGATGCATGGCGCTGAGGTGGTGCTTCTCGGCGGCGCCGCTCGCCTCGAGGGCGGCGACGGTCTGCTGGAACCTGACGGTCATCCAGCGCTTGAAGGCGTCGGCCGCGACGGGGTCGCGGGCGCGGATGTCCTGGTACCGCTCCTCCAGGTCGCTCCAGTCCTTCATCACCTGGAAGTGTTGTAATACACAGATTTCGCACGCTGAGATCGGACGGTTGGTCGGCGTTACGTATAGTTTTCTTTTTTTTTCTTCTCTTTTCAGAGGGAAAGAACGATTACGAGCCCGAGAAGGCGGGAAACAATTCGTCGGGTATTTAATCCGAAAAGCCGGAGCTCGCAGCGGCAAGTCGGTTCTTGCGATTAGTTTAGCTCCCAAGACTGGATTCCTTACATTTAGTACGCTCTCATCCGCAAGAAAGGGCGGCGCGGAAGTTTCGTCGCGAGCCACAGGCCCGGAACACACGTACGTACGCCTCGCGCGCGCCCTTCAGCCGAGCGAGTCGTTTTTATATATGCCCGCGCAAGTAATGCGGGGGACGAAAATTCAGGAAATTCAGCTGCTCGCCTGCCTCCTCGTTTCGCATGAACGAAGAACTTCCATGCCTCCGCTAATCTCGAATTTTTTTTCTCCTCCCCCCCCCTCTCCCCGCGAGGTTCATTGTTATTTGCTCTTCGTTTTCTGGGCTTCCGGGTTTCGTGGAAATAATATTGTGTAATTTAAAATAATGGCCGACGCTGAAATACTTACGGAGCGCCGTAAAACGTTGGAGGAATGTTTAAAGCTCGAAACAATTTAGCTACCGACATGTTTGAGTGGGTGATTTTCTTTTGCGCGTAAAAAGTATAAATTTGACAAGTGCAACAAAAGTGGAATAATATGTATTATTAAAAAGTAATATATATTGAAAAGTTTTTTTTTATGGAAAAAATCTTGAATTTCTCTAATTAATGAATTTTTCCTTCTAAATAAATACACAGAAATCGCATTTCGAGATACCTTTAATGGAATAAAAATATCTGCTTTGTCTCATAAAAAAACCTATATTTTTAAATATAGTTTCTGGTTTCTTTTATCCAGTTAAAACTACAAAATTTTCGCAAAGTCTATAAAAAAACTAAAAATACATACTGCTATTTTAAGTAGAAAATCTCAGCATTGGTCAGCCGACGGACCAATAGTATAACTATGTTTACTTAAAAATATTGTTACGGATTCGCCATACTTCACAAATGTTATTTAATATCAACAATAAACCGCATACAAGTATCTTCGAACCATCGAGCAGTTTGCACAAGAACAAGTACACCATTCGCAATGTTTGTTTGTTCGATCTCGGTACTGAGTACACGCAGAGATGCTTTTAGTCCAAATTAAGCAAAGTCAATGAAAAATAGTACTATTCCGCTTAGTGATGTGCGTGGAATTATTAATTAAAAGTTACGTTGAATTATATAAGACATTGCGAATTCGTTATTTACATTAATTAATTTTTTCGTAATTAAAACTGGCTAAGTTGTTGAAATACGCGTTAAATTTTAAATTAAAAAATCATATGTAGAGCATTAATAATGTGCCTTTTTATTACCGCAATGAAATTTTTAATAGTACATTTGACACTTTGCCCCCTTTTGCGACTTTAGCCAATTAAAAACTGAAAATTATTTATAATCCTCCAGGGAAAGCCCGGCGTGTAAAAAAATAAAATCACAAAACCGCACCTCCGCCAGGGGGTTATTTTTACCATTATCCGCGGCTCCGATCTTTCGTCTCATTAAAAAATCAATTCCACCGCGATAACGTACGTATAAAAGCCCTCGGAAGTCGAGGAAAAATTTCGAAGAAACCGGAAAAGAAAAGCGCGCGCGCGCGCTCCTCCCCCCGGAGGAGAAACCGCGACAATCGCCGTAATCGGGTTCCGGGGGTGCAGAAGTAAAAAGCAATTCATTGACCTCGTCCGTGCCGGAGATCCTCTCCCCGGCAAGGGTCGCCTCGAGATCGATCGATCGTCGCGGGCAAAGGAAACAATGCGCGAGCGGGGGCGGCGTCTATCTCCGCGATGGGAGTCGCTGATATTTACTCACCTTGGTAACCTCCTCCTTGTGAATTTCCTCGAGCCTCATTTGCGCCTGTTTGTAGCTCTGGTGCTCCGATCGCGGATCGAAGTGGGTCAAGTAGGGATCGGGAGTGCCGTGCGCCAAGAAAGCCCCCGCCTGCTGCTGCTGCTGCTGCTGCTGCTGCTGAGTGCTGGAGGTGCTCGGGGGCGTGCTGCTGCCGCTGCCGCCTCCGCCGTCGC
>JAWWEM010000010.1:2603101-2638344 GCA_035582935.1 Ormyrus thymus
CTGCTGCTGCTGCTGCTGCTGCTGAGTGCTGGAGGTGCTCGGGGGCGTGCTGCTGCCGCTGCCGCCTCCGCCGTCGCCGCTCGCCGTTTCCTTTATCTTGTCGGCTGTAGTGGTGCTCGTCGACGGGGCCGCGGACGAGGCGGGCCTGCGAACGCGATTGAAACGGTGCGTCGAATGAAATTGCAGAGCTCTCGCGGCGGTCCGCTGTTTTAGACGGCGGGAGACGCGCTTCAAAATGAGACTGAGGGCTTTATTGATCTCCCGGCTAAAGCCGACGGCGGAGAAGTTCAATAATCTCCTGTCTCCGGCTGAGAATTTGAGATTTTGGAGAAAAAACGCGTTCGCGTTCATTTTTAATCGACGCGATCGACGGGGACGCGAGGGGATGCTTTTACCGAATTGAAACGTATCTGCTTTCGAAATTGACTTTGGTCAATTATTTAAAATTAAACCACTCGGATGCTTCATTCGCTCGAATTGGATGAGCATTAATTGCGTAAAGCCGTCGAACAAACGCAGTGGCGTTAAAAAAAAATCGGCAAGTATACTTTAAGGTCTAATTTTACTAACAGCCTTCGCGGTAACTTTCATAGTTAAGCCCGAGCAAACCGAGATAAAGCATGGACGGGTTATTTTTCCGAGAATCGATATTTCCAGAAAGCCCCGGCGTATATATCTCGCCTCGCGGCCCTGGATTTTCCCCTCCGCGCCGAAGAATAATAAGCCCCGGGGAAAAGAGAAACATACCGGGTAGTGGCCTCGTAATCCTCGAAGTACTCCTCGTTACTGTCCTCGTCGTCGGGCTGATCCCCGAGCACGTCGTCCAGGTTCTCGTACGAGTCGGAGTCGTCGTCGGCCTCGTCGTCCTGGTCGGCGTCGTCGTTCACGTTCTCGTCCTCCTCCTCGAAGTCGTCGTCGACTCCTTTCGGCACGTGCAGCTCAAAGTGCTTCTTCAGCTTCATGTTCTCTGCGAGAGAGAGAGAGAGAGTGAGTGAGTGAGTCGGGAAAAGTCAAACTCCCCGCGGGCGCAATTTTCTTTAAAAAGCAAGAGCCCAAGCCAGCGAACTTTCAGACGCCCACCACCCCCCCCCCCCCCTTCTCCGGCCCTCGCAGCCGCAAGTTTTAATTAATGCGCCAGTCGCGCGGGCCGCGCGTGTATAATGCACTTGCCGCTACTTTGACGCGAGCGAGCGCCTTTTGCGAGCCTGACCAAGAAATTCCGAGCGGAGCTTGATTATTTGAGTCCTTCTCGACTTGGGACGTGGCGCTTTAAATGTCGACGGCTCGTAATTGCAGCCCTTTTCTTTTGCAGAGTCAATGTTCTGCCAGGACATTCAAAGGGCTTGTTTGACGCACATAGAAGGCTGTGGAGAACTTTTTGGCTTCGAGCTGCTTTGCGGCTGATAAATTGTGTAACACGATCGCCGTTCTTTTTAAAACGATTGTTGGCTTTGTAAGCGATGCGAATATTATTCCATCTTGCTGTTTGATTAAACGCGACGTGCGAATATTGTGCAATATTCACGCGCATGCACGTAGCGCAAATTATTATCAGTTATTTAGTTGTACGTTCATTACTTTCTTCTCGTTGTTAATTCGATTTGCAGCGAATTAAAGTAAATATTTGCTCGAATCTTAACGGCGCCCCCGTTAAAATTGCGCATTAATTTCAATCTCTATTAAATTAAGCAAGTAATTATGAAAGTTTAATGAAAATTCTTGGGAAACGCGCGACTGGCAACAGCATCTTCCCCCGGTATTAAGCTCGAAAAATGTTAAACAGTTTATAAAAGCTTTTTAACTCGACGTAACAAGTTCCCACGACTCTCGGCGCGACGATAATAAACGAAGTCGTCGAAGAGCCTCGCGCCCCCAGGAAAGTTCCTCGCGAAAAGTGCCCCCCCCCCCCCGCGCGATCGTCCCTCTCCGCTCCCGCGACAATTGCGCACTGCTTGAAAAGGACGCGCATCGATACTCCGCGCCGCCCGGCGCCCAACTACCTTTCAAGTGCTTCGGGCAGCAGACGAACTCGACGCCCGCGAACAGGGAGATGCCGCAGGGCAGCAGCATGGCGAAGCTCCGCAGATTCATGTTGCGCTCCCGGCAGGTATCGGCGGCCGTTGAATTCCATCTGAAATAATTAATTTTCATCTTTAATGCAGTCCGCGGCTCGGGAGACTCGGCTATCGATTCGCCGTTTCGCTACACCGGCCGTTCGCACGGCTGCTTTAATTAAAACGTGTCGAGAGATAGGAATGAGAGGAGGAGGGGGACGGAAAAGCCGTACGGCCGTCATAAAAGTTTAGCGCCCCGGAGAGCGTTTTCGGCCAAGTTGTAAATAAAGGAGCTGCGACAGCGCCGCGGGCTGATTTATTAAAAGTTCCCCGCCGCGGCCGCCGGTTTTACAAGAGCTTCGACTGACGCCAGACGGGAAGTCTGTCGATACTGCTTATCGGATCTTTATTGGTAACCGTTAAGTGGTACAGCGGACTTTTGCGTTTGAGGATTAGGTCGGCTTACGCGGGCGGCGCTCGTTTCTTCGATTACGTGTGATTTGAAAGGTTTTATTTATTTTTTTCTCTCATTTCGCGACGGGCTTTTTATTGGACTTGGCGGCGGAGATATTCTCCGTAAATGCTCTCCGGGGCGAGTAGTGGATTTTTTTTTAAAGCTATATCGTGAGGCTTTAATTAACTTCGGTGACGTGAGAAGAAATATGGGAGAGACTTTATTTCTTGCGAAAATCTTTTATCAAAATAAAATCTGTATTGTACTCTCGTATTTGCCGTCGAATTTAATATAATATTTAATATAAATATTTTTGTACAATTTTTGTCGACGATGATTGAGATCCTTCTTCCCATTCAATATTTATTAATAAAACTGTTAGTAATGGCCGCGATATTTTTAACACAATCCTGAACCTTTCAAACTCACTCTCCCGTAAATTTCACCCCAGATGAGTTTTGAAAACGGCCGCATCGATTACGAGAGAGCAAGGTTTGCCTTTACTGATGGGGGATTTACTGATTCGGATTTTGCAAGTTGAATAAACTTGTAATTGAGGCGCGTAGTAAAAAATAAAACTTACCTGTAGGACTCCCAGCATTTGGTTTGGTTGTGAAGATGATCGAACAGACAACCTTCAGGTACCAACAATGCGTCGCTCTGGAATGGACCCTCTGTGATAAAGAAAGATTTACCCTTCATTAATACTTTCGCAGACAAGAAAACTCACTTTTTTTAGTTAATTATAGAAACTTTATAAAAGGGAAAAAAGTATTTCTATTCGTTATTAATGCAGAGAGTTTCTTAATATATGATATTCTAGTCGTAAAGTTCCTTTTGTGAAAAGTATTTTAATTAAGAACTCGTGATTAGATAAAACAGCTAATACGTAATTCAAACTGAAATACTTGAACATTTACTGAACAGTCACATCCTCTTTCAAGTAATAAAATATACTTAATAAAAAAAAATTAAATAATTTCAATTAATTACTTCGAAACGAGCCAATAAACTTGATAAGCGAAATGATCAATTTAAGCAGCAACGACCAATAATACCTTTATTTCATCTCAGTTTCTAAGTAGCTCTTATCAGTATATCATCGCGTATATAAAGCATAAAAGGAATTAAATATTTTCCACTACCCACCGGTATCGCGTGGGGCATGAGTTATATTTAAAAGTTTGCCCATAAAGTACACCGTAGCTTTTACGTATCGGCTTACTTTTTTTTATACAAATCTATTAAAAGTTTATTTCGAGAGCCAGATTTTATTTTAAACTCAAATTCGTCAGTCCCTCCGTCCTTGTAAAAAAAAGGCAAAAACTAAGCCGTCCTTCAATAAATAACCATTTTAAACTTTTCACACAACCAGTCCGCCCAAAACCCGGTCATCGATTTTCCCGCGGAGACGGAAAAATCGCCCGCCCGACCGGGCCTCCCAAACGACGTCAAAGAGCGACGCCGAGCTCGCGTCACAGACCGGGACTCTCTTTCGCCGGGCGTGACTGTCGAGTTTCGAGATGAAACGCCGCGCATTAATCTTGCCGCCGTGTGCGCGCGGAATTCTTATTACCTAGACATCTGTAGGGCTTCACCCATCTTGAGAGCTTGCACTTGGTCTTGCCGGGCTTGCACCAGCCGCTGACTCGCACGTAATGCGATGATTCGACGATGTTCGTGATGTCTCGGTTCGGGTAGGCCTGCGGACAGATGATTTACATTTCAGATCGGATGCTGATGCGCGGCGGACGGCTTCCCTTCGCGGCTGCTTCCGTTGCGAGGCGAGCCGCTTCATTTTCTTTTTTTACGCGCGCCAAGTAAAAATCTACGTCGTTTGCGAATTCGCGGGTATTTCGAAAGAGTTGAGATCGACGAGGTTGCTGCTTCTTTGAGGTCCTCGGTGACGTCGCAGTGCAGTAAAAGTTGAAAGAAGCTGCTTCTAAAGTATGACGTCAAGCATTTTTATAATGATGCGCCTTTTTTGCTGCCAATTTATTGAAGGAGTTTAGAAAGTTTACAAAGAAAATGCATTTTCACCCGAATCCGAAGCAAACTCACCGATAAAGAAGAAGCTCGTTATCAACTATGTAGCTAATAAAATCTAAAAGCCTTTAAATTCCGCAGCAACCAGCCGCCGAAATGCCAGCAGCGCCTTTGTCAAACTTCCTCCGCGAAACGGTTAAATTTTGATCGACAGACGCTTCGGAGCATAATCCCTTCGCCGGCGCGCGGATGTAATTTTTCGCCCCGCGAGTTATACAAGACATCCCAATTGCTCCGGACGCCGGGGCTGACAGTCGGGCGGTCATCATTCTAGCGAAACCGAATAACCGGAGGGGGGGGGGGACCTCGCCTCTCGCTTCTGTCTCCGGCTCGTCGGCGGCAGCGGATAACGAGCGGGAGCCGCGCGCGCGCATCCGAAATTCGCGCACGGACGCAATTATCCCCTCGGATCCTCGTCACTCCGCGGCCTCTCGGCGCTCGCGCCGACGAAATTCAATCTATTGTTTGACCGAGTCGTTAAAACGCTCGCGCCGCGCCGGATCGCGTTACGCGCGGGTCGCGCTGTCGAATTTCGCGAGATGAATCGTTGCACGCGCACTCCAAGATTTTCGGCGGGGGGGGGGCGGTAATTACGGACGCGCGATTATCGTCCCGGAGAGAGAGAGAGAGAGAGAGCTGCACTGAAAACGGATCGGGAAATTAAAGTAAATATCGCGCTCGCGGCCGCCGACGCGAGTATCGACGCGAAATTGCGCGGTTTCGAATTCGGCGCAAACAATGAGGCCTCGCCGGCGGGCGGGCCGGGGCGCAAAACGCGAATCGGAAAAGCACCGCGGCCTCTCGATGACGGAAAGATCGACAGGCTGAACTCCGACGGGGAGGGACGCGAGCGGTTCTCTTTCCCGGCCCTTTCGCCTCGCTGCGCCGCGGAGATGATTTTCGACAGTTATTATTCTGCTCGGGATAAAAGGTGAAATAGGCCTCTATTTTGAGCGTCGGGAAGCTGCGCCCTTTTCAATCACGTTTCGGGAAAATTTTTATAAGAATTCGTCCACTTTTAGGCATTTGAAAGCTAAGCTCCTTCAATGTATAAATTATAATTGTTTGTAGAGGTAAATGTTGTAGCTTGGACTTTAAAAATAACAATTTTCAAGCTCTGCATGTGAAAATGCAAAATGAGCAGGACCATTTATGGATTTTGGCGCTTCTCTTTACTATTATATTACTCGCTCACCGCCAAGTGGGTTAACTGGTGATGAAGTATTCCAAAAATTTGATTTAAGAACTCCTTGAGAATGACACATGATACACGCGTTGAAAGATATGGCCGAAAATACTTGTTTTGCAGCTGCAATAATAAATAAATAAATTCAAGGGTTCATTAAAAAAATTTTAAATGGCACAAAATCTTTTATTGTGGTGATAATGTTCTGAAATTTTAATAGTTATATAAAAATACGACTTATATTAAGTATTAAATATCTCATTGAGATTTATACATCCGTTTAATGACCGTAATATAAAATATAATAGTAATTTTATTTTATCCAATCGCTGTAAAACTTGCTGAAAAAAAGCAGAAATTGTCCGTCAATGGGTATTATTCAACCCATTAAATCAGATGTTTTAATACCTTTCAAGCGAGAAATTACATAAAAGCTTCCATTATAAGGATTTAGCATATCAAAATATTTACTACATCTGTAGTTAAATCAGCACGATTTCAAGTAATGAGAAACGTTTTTTGCTTGCATCATAAACGAAACAGAGACAGAAAAAAATATTTGCTCGACTTTATTTTTACTTATATTCTGTTATTAAATATTGAGGTGACGTTATTGTCAACGCTTTCTAACGCGAATGAAAAAGTGCTTTAATTAATGCAATCAAAGTCCTAACCGTAAACGGCTTACACAGTTCTGCAGCGAACGAAATTTCATTTAAAGTCGATATTGACGCGGAGTCCGCAGGAAGCGTCCTGGTATTTGTTTTCTTGCGTAAAAGCAATTCGAAAGCTTGCCTTTTAATAGCACGTGTCAATTAAAAACTGATTTGTATAAAAATTAGTTTCAACTACAGTTCACCCCTCATTTCTGCAAATTTATCATTAATCGAATCTTGCAATGTCGATACGGCACATCTTAAGCAATGCCAGACTTTTTCAATACAATTTAAAGTTCGATATCGACATCCTCCGTGTCTTCTTAAACTAGTTAAACGTATATATATCTAAAACGAAAGAAGCCAGCTCCGCCCGACGCTCGATTGTCATTTCGAAAGTTAACCTCCAATCGCGAGAGGCACGTGTGCGCGTCGGCAGCTCGCAGCCAGCTCGCGCTCCTCGACCAGCTAATGAAAAGCTCGACGAGCCGTCAGCAGTCGGGACGGCGAAACTTTCCGCGACCGGCAGATGAAAATCCGCCGACGCGGACCGTCCTGGAGCTCCGCCGGAGGCGCGGAAAAACGGCGAGCGGAGGAATGCCAGGCACCTACGTCACAGTTCCCCGAAGCGCAGAGCGCGCCACGCGCGGCGGCTGCCTCGACGCGTCAGCTGGGCGCGAATATATCCATCGCGCGGCGCCGCGTCGGACGGATTTCGCGACGAAAGTCGAATCGTGAGGCCTTGGGGGGAGGGAGATCTCGTTCTCCTCGATATTAGGAGGCGCGCTTACCTTTTTGCAGTACTGGAGAATGTCCAGCTTGTCGGTCATGCAGCTCTTCGTGTCGGTCGAGGATATC
This sequence comes from Ormyrus thymus, assembly GCA_035582935.1. Classification (NCBI taxonomy): domain Eukaryota; kingdom Metazoa; phylum Arthropoda; class Insecta; order Hymenoptera; family Ormyridae; genus Ormyrus; species Ormyrus thymus. The sequence continues at coordinate 2,610,356 of JAWWEM010000010.1, forward strand.
CAGCGTCCTTGGTCGCCCATGTGCTGGGCCAGGTACATTTCGCCGGCTTCGCAGAGCGTCGCCACCTTCAACGATACGGAATCTTTAGGACTGCCTTTGGAGAGGTTGGCTTTTATTAAAAAATTTTTGGGGGTGGAATATTTTTGGTATTGCCTTCAGGAGGGCGGATCGCTTTGGGGGGCGGGATTTCCGCAGGGGTTTTGTAAATATTGAAAGCAGCTGCTGAATTTGGATTTAATATTTATTAAGATCATAAATAATGCAGGTTTTTGAAATTTCGAAGAGAGGTTGCGGCTTACTTAACTTATTCGCTCTTTGAATTTCGAAATTTACGCAGTATTCCTGACAAGAGTCGCAGTGCGCCGCTGCAAGTTTTCCACCGCGTTTGATTAAAAACTAAAAACTTTATTCAGAAACTTTTTCATTCTTTGTTTTCGCGCGAAATCGCGCAATTCTTTTTGCCTCCCCCCCCTACTTTTTGAGGTTCAATTTTTATTCCCGCGCAATAACACATTCGTTCTAATTAAAGAAGTTGCATTAACATAAAAGAGCAGCATGCACCAGTATTACTTTAAACAAAAACTAAATTTAGGTATGTAAATTAAGCGAGATCTCCAGATAAAATTACGCGCAGTAAATTTCCCCCCATATGAGATTAGGGTAATCCCGGGTAAGCTACACACGACGATCGCCCTTATTATAAAACTCGGGGAAATCCTCCTGCAGTTGTTCCAATAATACCCTTATTAAATAACGCAAAACGCCCCGTTCTATTTCTGGATTCTAACATTTAATAAGCGGCAATAAAGCGCGCCCGACAAGCCAAAGCTTCAATGCCCCGCGCGCAGCCAGAGGAGGATCATTAAAACACATTGTCCGGCGTCGCGTCGCGTCGCGTCGCGTCGCGTTTATTGATTAAAACTGTACATCCCCGGCAACAGAGCAATAAAAGTCGCTCGAATTTGGTTAGCCGCTCGGGCATAAGCGCCGAGGGAGCCCGCGACTGAGTTAATATTTTTTTCAAAAGCCAATATTATACGTTCGAGAGCGAGGGGGGGGGGGGAGTATTGTCGACGCGAGCGCGGATCCGCAGCTTCGTTCGAGCGCGGAAAAACGAACGAGCGACAATGAAGCGCCGAGAAACCCAGTTCTTCATGAGCGGCGATTAAAAATCGAACACAAAAGCCGACAGGGATTCACGGCTTTCGACTTTTATGGAAATATTTGCGCGCGAGTCGAACGAGCCTGGGTTGCGGCTCTGTCTTTTTTCTCTCCCCGGGCGCGGCGCAACGTAGGGCGAGAAATGCGCCGATTGTCCTTTCGGTGAATTTAACATGAGACTCTCGGGCGGGAGAGAAGTGCGTTATAAAAATCTTCATTCTCCCGAAATATTTTAGCTCCGGCGCGCGACTTGAAAGCTTGAATTAATTTTACGAGCGGCGTTTGAGCGCTTACTTTTTTTATTCTGCATTTCCGCGCCGCTTTTGCTTTTCAGCCCCGCTGCCGTTCAGTTTTGCAGACGATTTTCGTGGCATTACAATTAGTCGATTCGATTCGTTTTAAAACGCATTTTCCACGCGTGACTCTTTTCAGGGAACAAGAGGGCTTGAAATTTGCATAGAATAAAGATTAAAGCGCGCTTTTCGGAGGACAAAAAAAAGGCATTTTCTCTGCATGCTTGATTGCGGAATTTCGTTGAGTGCGATTTGATTCGATGAAAAAATTCAATTATTTTCTATTCTATTTTTATCGAGGTTAATGGTTAATTCGGTCTGCGTGTTGCGAATCGTAATTTGAAATCTTCTAAGCTAATTAGAGTTGAGTTCAATACATTCATTTATCCAATATTCAAATGCGAACTTTTCTTTTATTTTGCATTTAAAACTTTAGTGCAATTACGCATATTTTACGAAATAAAACTATTACAACGGATTCTCATCAATTTAATTACGGATATAATAACGACTTAATATTTAATTCTGTTTTTTTGTTGTATAATCATATTAGTTATTGACAGTTTTAAATTAATCCGACATTTGATGTATTTATAAAAGATTCAACGCGTGCAGAAATTTCTTGAATATAATAATAATGTTATATTAAATGCACGAAAAGTATTATTGCTCGGTCAGCTAATATTTATATTGTCAATTGATTGTTTTGTTTGTAATTTTAATAGTTACAATAAATGCCTGGCTTCGTTTAATCCGATGATTATATTACCCAAAAAGCTTTACTTAAACCGCTACATTGCTAAAAAATTCAAAATCTTGGGAACGTTCGGGGTGACCCGCGATTTCCTTCAAACGAAAAAAAGGCAGAGGCATGAATTTTTTACGAAGGACCAAAAAGGGTCGTCTCCAAAAAATTCTTACCATCGCGAAGTTGTCGCGGTTGCGGAGAAGACAGATGTGCCCGGGAAAAGTGGGTTAAAATATTTCAGGAAAAACTTTTCACTTTTGTTTTTATATATATATATATATTTTTCGAAAGTAAAAAATTTTTTAAATTTTCATTAAAAAGTCTGCTTGCATTTCGTACGCGCGAGTTTCACGAAGAAGTGACGTGCTATCAGTCATCTTCAGGAAATAATCATTAAAAGAATTTATTACGGTTATTCAAGCTCGCCAGAGATACTTTCATAAAATAAAGCGACGTCTTAAAAGTTCAAAATATTACGGGCACTTGAAGAGCGCATACTTTTTTAGATGAAAAATTAAATAAAAAAACTTAGTTCTGCAGGCGGAAGTGAACCCTTTTGAAAAAATGAATACGGCTCTTTGGAGCATTGCTCTCGTTCCTTTGAATAATCGCGACATGATCTCCTTATCTTACGTACGTGCAGGTTGACTAGCATAATATAGGCTTGAAAGTAATGTTACGTTCGTGTAAAAAAATCGCCTTATACCGTAGTAAGAAAAGGTAATACTGCTATACTGTGTGCATTTATTTTATCTCACCATTGAGGTGCTTTACTGCGCATTTAATAAAGTGCAACGAAAAGCATTTAATGTACTTGTGATGTTTTGTTAAAATTTTTCAGTCATACCTGATTAATATAAATATTTTTTTAATGGGCAACAATCGCGAAAACGAATCCTTTTTTTTAACGCGAAGAATATCTTTTATCAGTTTTTGCAAAAGTTTTCTCTTAATTGACTTTTTTCATAAAGCAAATTTCCATATTGATCTTAGAAATGTGCTTTTACCTTTGAATTGAAGTACCGGACGAAATAATAACTGGCTGTTTCTCGATTCAACAATTTAATTTGTACGCTCGCTCTAGCAGACGCAAAAAAAAATGCGTTCATTACCAGTCGAGCGTTACTTGCCCTCTTAAAAAACTAAAGAACGTCGTGAATTCAAGTGTCTTTCTCGCCAATGAACGCTTCACTCCCAGCGTAGGACTTAATAAGCAGCGCAGCAAGAGAGAGAGAGAGAGAGAGAGAGAAAGCAGGTCCAACGCAAGGCAATCCATAAATCAAAGAGCGCTCGAAGGGGTTCATTGGCCCGCGAGAGAGTCAACAATTAACGGCGAACGTAAGGCCGTAAAATTGAATGTTTCAAGGGCCATTAAAACTAGCAGCTCGCTCTCTCCCCCTCTCTCTCCTTCTCTCGCGAGCGCGTATATAAATGAGGCATAACTCGAGCGAGCGAGCGAGAGAGAGAGAGAGAGAGAAAGAGCTCTACATATTTATAGCAAAGACACTCACCTGTGGCTCGGATCTGCCGCCTGCGGGGGCCAGCTCCAGTCTCTCGGAGACCGCCTGTCGACATAGAAAATGCATTTATTACACGCGGCCATTGTGGGGCGGGAAGCGCGACGGCGAAATTCACTTAGCTAAAATATAATTGGCTAATCCCATTTCTCGGGCGACGGCCCCCGCCGCGCCGAGCCTCCCTGCCGACGCTTAGCGCGCCTCAGTCACACCTTCCGCTCTCCCGCGACTCGGCGACGGGGCCGTATACTCTTTCCCCCGGGCGAATGCACCTGCCGCGGGCGGGACGTCTTTTTTCTCCCTTTTCCTGCCTTCGAGGCTCCGCGAGGGGCTTTCGGCGTAATCGACGATTCGATCCGATCTTCACGGTGCTTTTCCTCTTTGCGGCGCGGAAACGCGATTATTAACCTCGTTAACGGCCTTCCTTCCCGGCTCCAGCGGCGGAATTCAAGCGCTGCAAATCGGGTTTCGCCCCTCAGAGAGCCGGTATTTGCACTGCTTTAATAAGCCAGTAAAGAGCCCGGCCCCTGCGGAAGCTTTTATTTCACGAGTGATGCCGGCTATAAAGAATTAAACGAGGGATGAAAAAGTGCCGGATCACGAGCGAGCTCCCTTAATAAGTACGAGAATCACGGCGCAAGGCGGCCGGCCCGAGCAAAGCCGTGTCGTCCGACCAAACTTGGCGATTATCTACTTCTACATCAGTAAATATACTCTGCCCGTGACTTTGCTCTCGCCAAGTATAATAGAATTAAATTTTTTTTATCCCGATCATACAAGGGACTCGGGGGTCCCTTTATTTCCATTCCAAATATGTCTTATTCAAGCTCGACGCGGACGTAAGGAGGCTCGTAATTGAATCGAAGGGTCAACGACCCGAGCCGGCCGACTCTCGACCGACAAAGGAAGTCGTAGTAAACGGCGTTAGAATTACCGTTCGCTTTGCTTCTTCGCCGCTTAACGGCGTTCATTAACAATTTTGCGCTATTAAACCTTTATCGTCGAACGAGTGTGACACTCGGCACGTCGAAAGACGGCTTGCGTGCTGGGCGTATACCTCGGCGCCGTCCACTTAAATCCCCGTAGTGCAACTACCGCTAAACTAAAGATAAAGAGATTTTCTTGTCTTTCTTTGAAAGTACGTTTCTATTGGTTCGGTGTTTTTTTTTTTTTTTTTTTTTAGAGCTTTTAGATGAAGTATAAACTTTTTGATTTCGGTCCCGATAAAAATGGAGGAAAATGCGAAAATGTATTTGAAAACGGAAAAGTTTTCGGCAATATTTGTGTAACCAAAGCGATTCCCGCAGGTTCCAATTGTAAATAAAGCCCCGAAACGTAATAACAAGCTCCATTCAACGCAAAACTAAAATCATTTCAATATTACGCCATCCACGAATTCCGCCATACCTCAACTAAATTCTGCGGGCTAATGAAAAAGGCCCTCCTCCCATAAAGCACCGCTCAGCTATCCCCGGCGCAAACAGAGCGAGCGAACGCAGCGTCAAAAATCGAAATCAATGAGCCCCGAATAACCGGCGAATATCAGTATAACATTAACCCCGTAAAGCAGCATTACCGCGCAAATATTCGCGCATCCATTCCCGCCTAATCCCATTAACGGCGAATTCGGGCCGTAAAAGCCGAGCCTCCCACCCGCCCGCTGACCGCAGGCACGCAGCGGCCGAAAAAACGCGGCTTCCGAATAAAGGCCCGGCGGAGGGAGAGAGAGAGAGAGAGAGAGAGAGAGAAAGAGAACGGCTGTATTACTGGGTGTAGCCGCATATCGAGCGAGCGCCGCTCGGGATCGTACGTCAAGCGGCGAAGCCGCGCGTTATCTACCCCCGAGATCGTGCACATGCCACTCGGCTTCTTCGAGAAAGCGCCCTCTCGGGCGAAGAGCCCGAGTCTCCGCCGCCCGCCCTCCGCGGGGGAGAGGCGCGGAGGGAAGAAAAAAGGAAAAAGGAGCGAAGGCACGTCGCACGCAGCCCTCGCCCCCCGGTGAATGTCGTACGGGCGCAGCATTTCGGGAATGGGAGGGAAAAAAAGAAATCGCGTCATCGACACGTCGGCCGGCGCTCATCGCAAACGCGAAATATCGATTTTCCCTACGACCACCCACACCCCCGTCCCCCCCCCCCCCTCTTCGCCTGCGACTCCGCGGGGCTTAAAGCTGAACCGCGGCCGCGACGACGGGGTACGTGCGAGTTTCATTATCCGCGAAATTACGCGCCGCTCGGGAAGATCACGGCGAGCGGCTCTGAATTGTAAACATCGCGGCTGCCGAGGCTTTGGACGTTAAAGGACAAGGGGGAGGGGGAGGTTTGTTAGGAAATCGGGGGATTAGATTAAGAGATCCGTTATCCGGGGCGCGGGATAAATTAGCAGGGCAGCGTGGAAATGGAATGTAGGTACGTGCGTAGATGATAAGCGCCGATTGTTGGCGCATGGTAATGAGGGTGCAGTATCATTTTAGAAAATGGATTTGATCAAATTTCAGATACCGGATTGATTAAATGTTAAAGGTAAGGAGATTAAATCTTTGGGAATTAATTAATCACGTGCTTGATTGTAATTTATATAAATGAAAAAGTATTATATTTGACCACTGTACCATAAGAATCTGCTTAATATGTTTCAATTTGTAAATAGGTACAGCAATAAAGTTCTTAAACAATTCATATTCACTTGTGTTACTTAATGTTTATCTTCTTTCGGTCATTGTTATACTTTCAGCATAAAGCAATCAAATCAATTTTAAAAATAATTACGAGCCAGTTCATATCTTAGCGACAATTTTTCGGTGCTTCATAAATCAAACTCATCCTACTTTCAGTCAGAAATTTTTATTCTTATCAGATTTACCTGACCCCCTTATAAATAGTATCGACACTCGAGCAAGACACGGGAAAACTACAAATCCGCATCACCAGATCCAGCACGACTCGGCGCAAGAGGCGGCTCGAACTATCTCGGGACAGACGGCGGGGCCGCTCCGGAGCTTCTTACCTAGATCCTCCGTGACCGTTGGAGCGGCGGCCGCTGCTCTCCTCGTCGTCCTCATCCTCCTCGTCGCGCGACGTGGCCAGCGAGTGGGGCACCGATGACGGGGCGCTGCTGCCCGAATCGGGCCCCGGGCCCATTCTCGAGCCGGAGGCAGAGCTGCTGTGGTAAGTCGACGCCGGCGGCGCCAGTCCTCCTCCCTGGGCCTCCTCGTTCTCCGCCCGATCCACCTGTCAACAGGTTTTGCGTCGATCCGTTAGTGGACTTTTTTTGGGGAGAGGGTTTGCTGTTTTTTCTTTTTTTTTTTTTTTTTTGCTGCATTGGCGCTTTGCTGCTAAGAATTTGGGACTAGTTTTAGGTTGTTAGAAGTTCTATGAGCGGTTAATTGGCTCAGGTTAAGGCGGTATTCGCTAAAGGCTATTACAGCTGCTGAATAAGCAATTTTCGCTTTATTCCTTTAGTATAGTAATGTTTTAAAATTATTCCTTGTCTGATTATAGGCAAAATTTTGAATCATTCTAATGGGTTGTATCGCTTTCAATTTCATTAGAAGCATCTCTAAAGCAGCTTAGCTTTTCATTAACGAAGCTCTTAAAATAGTTTTAAGTCGCAGGATTAAAAATTGATATAATTATTTTGTTAAAAATCTCCTACAAAGATTGTGCCATTATTAAACGTTTAATAATAGGTATGCTAAAGCTTTAATGAAATTTGAGAAATATAGTAGTTTGATGGAGCTATTTTAATGCACAATTTTCGTAGTATTTTCAAGATAAATTAACAAAAAATACTATTCAATATATCTATTATGACTAAAAAATATATAAATTACTATACCTGTTTCTAATTACTTTATAATATTAATATCAAAATACATGCAAAAAAACTCTGGAAAGCATAAAAGGAACAATACACAATCAATATATACTGATTTATACTTTTACACGGTTAAACTATCAATCCGCATTTGCATCTGAACACCTCGATAACTCGAGTGGATTTTTTCACTTTTAAAAAGTCGACACACCGCACATCGGGGATCGGGGTTATTGCAACGGATTAACACTCTCAATCATTCATCTCGGTACGAGTGCAAGGACAGTGCGAGAAATCAATTGCATTGCTGAAACACGCGCCAACGGCAACAGGGGAAGGGGAAAAAAAAACATTTGCACTGGACAAGCATTACCTCAGATGGCTTAACGTTGCTCCATGTTACTGTACGTCTAAAAAAGATGTTTCTGCTTTAATCACTGTTTTAATTTGAAAAATATGCTTTTAATTTGAGTATTAAGAGACGGGATTTTTTTAGACAGAAGGGTCTACAGAGTGCTACTTTAGCAGGTTCGTGTCAGAACTAATAGAGGTGATAAAAGAGATATTCTATTGTAATGGTGGTCTAAATGGCAGTGCTCTTGTGGCTGAACTCGTTTCCCAAGTAATCTGTTCAAAAAGTGTTTTATCCGACTGTGTAAGAACTATCAATCTCCCAGCCATACAGGGAATACAATTTTCACGCCCTCCACCGCGAAGCAGCAAATTGGCTTTTATCGAGACGGACGGACAGCAAGCGGCCGAGCCTCCACCTACATACGCCTTTCGAGGGTGTACAGATCGAGTGTCAAGCACGTCCCGAAATCATCATGGGGCCGGGTCCGATCGTTCTCCCGCGGCAGGTTTCACCAAAATGGGCCGTCAGCTCGATAAACACCGCCTGCTAATCGAGCGAGACAGTTCAAGAATTGTTTTCGTCCCTCCCCCCCCATCCCTTCTCCTGCGACGGGGCTGACTTTCTGACTGGTACGCAAGCCGACAGTCGCCCTCGGCCAAACAGTGATATTATACGCGGAGGAAGGAGAGCGGACGAACGACAGGGAGATGACCCTTCTTTCTTTCGGCGACGTTTTATAGCCAGTCAAATATTGGAGGATATTTTTATGCGAGCTCACGGGCGGGTTTGTTGAAATTGTATAATGGGGCTAAGAAATCTGGAGGAGTCCGGTCGGGAGTTTGGAATTTTATCTTTAGCAGCGCAAAACGGCTACGTCCATCGGGAGTTTGGGAGATTGAAATTTCGCGGGGAGATGTTGAAATGAAAATGCTGGTAATTCGATAAATTTTTAATAAATTTCAATAAACGCCAACTTATACTTTCTTTTTAAGTTCAGTTCGAAATTGTTAAATCTTAAAAAGATGAAACTTTGGCCTTTTCAAAAGAATAAGAAAATTGAAATTCTACTTATCCGGTGCTTTTATACTCAACCAATCTACCTCAGAATTATCATTTATAAAATAACAATTTATTGGAATTTATTCTTTACAATATTACAAAAATATTCAGTACTAATGTAGTAACATAAATATAAAGGTATAGAATCTATGTCCAATAATTAAGCAGTGTCCTTTTTGACCCTTGAGGTGTAAAATGAATTATTCAGCAGAACCAAGACCTTCCTTCGCATTTTCTGCTAGAATATTGGACCCTATATTATATGTAGAATTTCAATATTAATTCCAAGGGTTCGTCGACTAAAATTAGTATCAATTATTTCTAAATTGTACTTCCTTAATTAAAGAAGGAATGTTAGTAAAACGACGTGTTCTGGCTAAATTGCTGTCTTAAATTTTTCATAAAAAATTTTCTAAGATTATATAACTGAATTTCGAACTGCACATCGTACTACTTGCTTAAACAGCTTTGCATTCCCAATTTTGAATTTCAATTTTCAAGGCTCAAGGCTTCGAGAATAAAAGTCAACGACTGAAAACGCTTTGCATAATTTCCAAAAGCTAATCTTACTAACTCCTCGTATAAGCAGCTATTTCGGCTCGAAATAAAAAAAAAATTAAAAAAAAAAAAAAACCAAGAGAAACAGCCGCTATTAGCCAAACAGTGCACATTTTTCGGGGCAAAAACGATAATGGCCGAGCGCAAGAAACGGAAGCATGAACGCAGGATATTTTGCCGAAAAGGGGGGAAGGAAGCGACTAACGTTCCGCGTAATATTAATGCGAGCCAGGCGAACGTCGCTCGGGCTCTTTTCACGAGGGACTCGTGCTTGTTATTTTAAGCGCAGGGAAATCGTAGCTGTTGCTGGCGACAATCCTCTCGGCGTTACAGAAAACGGCGTGTTGGGACAAAGGGTTTTGCCTGCTTCGAGGCGAGCTGCTGGCAAGGGTGGAAAAGAAACGCGCGAAACGCTTCTCTGCACGTTTCGCGCGTTCATTCGCGAGCTTCCGTATGGTTTTTCCTGCTTGCTAGACTTGGCTTTGAGTTTTTACTCTTTTCGCTCGAAGGATACTCCTCGATAATTATTTAGATTCTTCACCAATGTGCATGTTTTTTTAATTTCAGATGAAAAACAGCAAATGGAACTGGACGTAAATTTTAGAATGATTTATGATACGCTCCTATATCGCAAGTGTCTTCATCCTTAAAATATAATCCTTTAGGACCGCCATTTATGCAGCCGAACATTAAATAAAGCTATCGATCAATCAATCAACCTCCTCTTGCTTCAACACTTTACTCGCTCGCTATCTGGTTCTTTATCCCTCTTCTTCATTTTTCCCCGGGTTCCGTTCCCTTTCTCCAGCCTCTCGCTTCTCGCCGAGGCTTTACTTTCACGATCTTTCTTTCAAGCCCGTCCGCAGAAAGCGACATAAAGTCTCGAGAGCGTCCAGTAAACTGCTTCACTGACACTCGAAATCGAGCTCCCGGCTCGTTTCGCCTCAAAGGACGGCCACATACACGCGCGGCCCGCTCCAGCAATCGCACATTACTTTAAATCCGGCATTCATTCGTCTTTAGTGCTTCGTCAAGTATGAGCGAGAGGAGGGAGTTTTCAAACAGGCGATGTCTTAACGAAATTCCCTCTCTCTCTCTCTCGGCGCGAGAGAGTTTCTTTGTTTCCAGAGGCTTTTCTTACTGTTCCTCTTGCCGTTCCCTTTTGGCTCGCTTCGAGCTTTTCGTTTTGTTCACTGCTCACTTCGCCGCGCCGCTTTCCTTATATACGTTATACGTCTCCCGCGGGACTCTCGGCGGTTCTTTTTTTTTCCTCTTTCCTTTTTTTTTTATTCTTTTGACAATTCTTCGCTCATTTGCAATTCTAACCTCCGGGAAGAATATTCCGCGGAATATAAGAGATGTAATATCTTGTAACTGGGTCAGATTTTTGCGACTCGTGAAGGGGAGTCATTAATCGCGGGATTTTCTAGTTTGCGATTATTCGATGGCGATTCAAGCTTCTCTGCCCGGAGGGATCGTTATGAAACATTTTTATCTCCGATCAAATCGATGACACTTGTAAAAAGATGTAAAAATAGAATTTTTTGCTTCAGAAATTACGCCTTCTTAATTTGAATTTGACAATATTATTAATTATAATTTATTATATTATTATTTACTAATGGTAGGTAAAAATCTTGTGAATAATAGTATTTCTAATTTTCTAGCAATTATTATAACAAACAATTTTAAAAGGAAGCACAAAATATGATTATACTACTGTATAATGAGCCACTTAGGTCACATGTATCGTAATATACTATTATATACTATTATACAAGTTCAGATAGCCGAAGACATCGTTAAATATAATAGACGTCGTTTGATAATATGATAACGATGCACAACTCGGAAGTGCATGTTATACTTTACGATGACATAAATTCATTGTGCTGATGTATCGTTGAAGTGTAAAGTACATTATATTATTGGAGGATACGACTCTTTTGATGGCAAACTGTACCTTATACCTATTCGCAAGAAAGGCATTCAGTAATTTATAGTACACAAGTAGCATAACGATAGTTAGTAATTTTAAAAATCATTTCTTTCTAAATTATTTACAGTCTTTAAATTTATAAATAAAAAATTAGTTCAAGTTAGAGATAAAAGTTGACTAATTAATATTGCTGTATCGCAAATATTTCAAATTGCACATCAATTGGCAAAACTGATCAGTTTTATTAAGTGTTTGCAAGCACTAGATTAGAATGCAAGATAAACAAAGTGCGATTGCGTAACCTCGCGATCTCTCGAACCTCCTTCAATCGCCTAAGGTCCCAAGTGTCCGTAATTTCCTTGAATCGGGTAATCTGTTCATCTTCCGTGAAGGTCCTTGACCGAGCATCGGGGAGCTGATGAAGGGATTCCTCGCGATGATCAAGTCCCGCTGCTGCACATCTGAAGTTTGTACTTGAATGCCTCCGGATTAACGAATAAAACGATTGCTGAATCGTACCTCGCTATCATCCCGATTGGATCACTTATTAGTTTGCTCATTGTGTCAATGTATATATATAATAATTCTTGGATTTCTTCCTCATAAGTCTCTTTGTTCTGTTTGCAGCTGCAAGCATTTATTAATTTGCTGAGTTCATTTAACCTCGCATACGGTGAAGTCATTAGAAGTTGGATTTATTGTTTATCCTTGTGCTTATTAACCACGTAAACCATCAATTTACAAATCAATTTATTGCAAAACGGGCAAGCATATTTTGGAAAGATGCGGACGATCCATTGGATATTGTATTTACTTAAATTTATTACCAAATTCAATTATTAAAAAGCATCCGAGTCATTTAAAAAAGTGCACAGCATTGATTGTATCGATTTCATTGTGTACTTTGATCGGATTTATTCTGTAAGTAAAGCCTATTTAAGACAGCTGGATACCGAAGCTACACCTTTAAGTATGCCTTGAACCAACAGCCTGCGGCATGGAGTAAACAAAGCACCTAAGTGTGTAAGGCTACATAATTTCTAGAGCACAGCATACTTGTATAATATAATCGTGCTTGTATAGACCGCGACTATCGATGTAATAAAAGAACTTTTTGAAAGGCTAATATTGGTACAACTTAATTTTCTAGGATAAAGACTTCACAACTACTCTTGTGACATTGAACTCTCTGCTAAAGCTTTATTATTATGGGTGCAGTATAAAAAAATTATTTTCGCGAATAATTGTGATCAATTATTATATTACATTTTAATTAAAACAACTTACAAATATGTTCATTTTTATTAATGAAGATTAAAAACCATCATTCAATTCTTTTCAAAAGATTGCAGCTAATACTAAACAAGTAAAGAATTAATAATTAAAAAAGTTACTTCCTGGTTTCATAATTAATTAGTTAACATACTCCTAATAAGCTGCTCTTCAAAAAGTAAAAAAAGTTTCAAATTAGATAAGCACCGCACGTGACTCCGCCCGCGTCTCATTCAACTTTCCGTCTCCGCTGATTTTTTTCAAAAGCGCGCCGCCGCATTCGAGCGCGGCGAATCGCCTCGGTATTCAGAGCTCCATATATTTTTGGCGACTTGTAGAAATAAAATTCCTCGGGCGAACTTGGCTCTCGACGGAAGCCTCGCGCGCCGCGCGTCGTTACTTCGCTCTCGCGAAAATCTGCTGGTCGCCGCGGCAAGCGCGTCCGCCTCTACTTGGCGTGTTTACCGCGGACCGCGCCGCTGGAAGGGAGAGAGAGAGAGAGAGAGAGATGCGAAAAAGTTACGTACTTCGTCCGCGCGCGCCGTGGAGTTCGCGAACTTTTCCCGGCGAGAGAGACGTCGCGAAACAGTTTGCGAAATGTATATAATCGGTGTCGAGCGAGGCTGCACGCCGAAGCGGCTGGATAAATAAGATTTAGAGCGAATTTTTATCGCCGTTCGTTTTTTGCGCTTTTGCCTTTTGATTTCTGGCCGTGTTTACGCGTTTAAACGGTTTTTACTCTCGGGAATTGTTGGCTTTTTTTTATGTGTGTTTTTTTAAAAAAACAGTTACATGCAGCTGTTGCTTGGCGAATACGAAATTTAATTTATTTTATTTATTAAATAATAGTTCCTTTCATTATTTCAATTTTAATAAGAATATTCCTGACACCGTGAACATCGTGGCTGACCGATCCAATCCTATCGGAACTATAGGTAGTGAGAAAACTTATACCAAAACTAACTGCTAGTGGTTTCTCTCGATTGTGAGTAGAACCAAAGTTAAACCAAAGAAGTTAAAACATCTTAACATTTTTCATGGACACAGTGAAATTGATAAGGAAGTAAATAATAAAAAGAGCTGCAATCAATAATTTATATCTTTAAAGCAATTTCTGAAGAACGGATCTCTTTAAAGGCTTACAAAGCCTCAGCGCGCAATCGACGAATATCGACAAAAGGTATCGAAGGGCCAAGAAGCCGCGATAATCAGTTAAGCGCGCTTACTAACGACGGCTAAATATTTCCGACCATTAAATCTGGCACTGAACTATCAGATCGATAAATATTCGCGCGCCGAAGCCCGGGCCGGGAGAGAGGCCTCGTTATCCCCTCGCAATCCGAGCCGCTTGCCAACGTCGTATTTTCATTAGCAGCGCGATAAATAGACGACCGGTTCGCAGCCTCGCCTGAGCTCCGGGCAGAGATCTACGATTTAATGCCCCCCGTAATTCGATTCTCCTCTCATATTTTAAGCAAGTGATTCCATTTTGAAAAATGAGCCATTCCTGCTGTAAGCTTATGAGATGCGTTGAAATTTACTTTCTGGCGGTGGGCTGTCCAAGTTAGTCGTGATTAATCCGAGGTTCTATTGTCGCTGTAAGGCTTACACCGAATATATCAATGCTGATTCAAGAAAATATTTCAGCAGCATTTATTTTATAGTTATTATACACTGAGAAAAAAAAATCATTGAATCAATGAGATCGTTAATCATATAGTGACAATTAAATATTTAATCATTTGAAATACATTTTCAGTTGAATCAAATATGATTTTATTAGGTCAATGATGATATTCTCGAATCAAAGAATCAAAGAGTTGATGAAATGACAAATATGTTCAAAGAATTAAATATTTAATTGTCAATATATGATTAACAATTTCATTGATTCAATGAAATTTGTTTCTCAGTGTAGTGAATTTCTGCTCGTTTGACAACAAAACATATTAATCTGGACGCTATATTTAATTAAAATAATAGCCTTCCAATTGCCGCAGCTTCTTTAGACTCCCGCTTAATTTCACAGTGTTAATCTAATTTCAGCGAAAGCTCCCTTTATCATTAGAGCACGTTAAAGGACCTAAGTAGCCGGGGAAATAAAAACAAAATTTTATTTACGAAAGTAGCGCTCGGGCTCTAAAGTAGGAGAGAAGCTCGCGCCCTTGTGCCTGAAAATAAAAGAGAAAGAGTTATAAAGCAGGGGCACTTTTTAGTCTGAATTTGCGACGACATTACCTGACGCTACGTACGTGCGAAAGAGCCCGGAACGTGTTCTGAAATACGAGCATACAATATCGTCCCCCCCCCCCCCCCGGGTTTATGCACGCACGTTCTTGCATAATGGTTCGGTATTAAAAAATAAGGTGCAGCCACTTGCAGCGTCATAATCATTATAATGCTTTGGGCGCGATGTGCTCTTGTTTACTTCTTGATAAAACGACGAAGGCGGCGATTATCGCCTTGTTTAAGCAGTCGCAGATGAAAAATCACGCTTTTTCTTGCTGCGCTTGCTGCTCTGACAAGTGACCGCGCAGGATTTCGACGAAGATGAATGCTTCATTCGGAAGGGAGGAATATTCGCTAAATAATTGATACAAGGCATTTGTATTTCAAAACAAACCGCGTATAAATATTCATTGAAATTACATAATTATAAATAGTTGCCGCATTGGTATTAAGCCGATCGATATCAAGTAGCTGTTGCACCGACACTGCTATTTTAAATTATGGAAAACATTACCAGGTCAATGACTTCATAATATACATAATATAATACACGTCAAAAAGATGATATTTCATTGTAAGAGAAGCGCGCCTTTGATAAATTTTTTCACATTTATATGTAAATGCGAATCTTGGATAGGCGGCACAAAGCGATGCTGCCTGCACAAAGTCACGTCCGCAGACGTGCCGACACTTTGCAAGTCAGTACATTTCGACTTCTATAACCCGCCTCTGCATAACCCATCTCTCCGGTTCGATTTTCAAAAAGTTCCGCGAAGGCCGGCGAAAGTAGCAGGAGGACTCGCGGAGCGAAAAGTGTTTACGGCCACGTCGAGCTCGTACATTATCCCCCCTCGCCCGCCGCCGCCGGCGGAAAATCTGCAACACGCGATTCGATTCCTGTTCGAGCTGTCCCCGGCGAAAGCTCGATCGGCGGTACGAGCGCGCATCCTTTATTCTAACCGAATCTCCGCCGCCGCTTTATGCTAAATAAAAGCTCGGGGCGTCTTGCCGGCGTGGGGGCGTCGCCGAGAAAAAATATTGCCGCGTCCTCGTGAATTCGGGGGGAAATAGTTTATTCGCTTAGCGGGTGCTTTCGCTCTCGAGCCGAGTGTCGGAGGGCTTTTTAGGATTTCTTATGAGGGATTGAGTGAGTTATGCGCTTTTTTAAGGGTTATTTTTTTATTTTCCGCTCGTTTCGTTTTAGAATTTAAATTGAAAAGTTTTGTTTACATTCGGCAATGTAATTGGAGTTGTGAGATTTTTCGAGAATGTGTATAATTAACTTTTTAGTTAGGAGTAGTGTGCAGTGGTATATCTTTTTGTTTTTTAATTACAAAGTAAATATTGTGAGTGACAACGCAGGAATTATTACATCTACTGAAACAGTTAATTAAATATGTGTACATCTGTTTTGTTTATTTGAAGTAGGATACATTCTGTCAAATTTAATTACGCCTGAAACACGAAATGTTTTCAATATTGCATCATTTTATACTACTTTGTAATTATGCATCTAAAGTTACTATGTCATGGCCTATTATTCTCACTCGTCACATTACTGTCCAAAAATTTACGCTTCAAACCATGCGGAATTAGGTTTCGTAATTAAATTTTACAGCAACAGCACTAAATTTCAGACCAAGCAAGCCAGACATTACAATCCTCATACTAAAAAAAAAAAAACCAAAAAAATACTTTCAGAAAACAGCAGTTTCCCCTGAATTTCGGAGCCAGGTTCAGATACAGCCGCGCGCACTTCGCGCGCACATTCCCAGACTTTCGCTCGGGCAAAAGTTGCGATCCCGGACTCTCGCGCGGGCCAGCCAGGCAGACGTACGGAGGGTCGCGGCTGTCCGCTTTAATTAGCGCACTCGGCCGCAGCGGCCCGCCGCAGCAGCTGGTCCCCTTTATCCGACGACGCGCGCCGAATTAAATTTCCGCGGGAATTCGCTTTCTGCGCCAGGAATCTCGGGGGCGTCGAGCTTCCCCGGCCGGTTTTTCTCGCCGAGGCCTC
The DNA here is from genome assembly GCA_035582935.1 of Ormyrus thymus. Lineage (NCBI taxonomy): Eukaryota > Metazoa > Arthropoda > Insecta > Hymenoptera > Ormyridae > Ormyrus > Ormyrus thymus. The sequence goes on from JAWWEM010000010.1 coordinate 2,627,317, forward strand.
GTAATGAGGATGCCGGCGGTCGTGTCGGACGTCTCGACAACAGCTGTCGATTGCACTCTCGAGCATTTAGGCGCTGTGCAGGCGCGCTTTGTGTAACGTAAGCCGGCCGAAATTGCCCGACGTGTCGTGATCGCTGTAGGCCCGATTCTATTTCAAACCGACGGCCTCGATGCACTTGTGCTGTCAAGAGACTTCGGGATGAAGTGCGCTGTAAATCAATGTATTTTTAATTTGTTTACGGGGCGAGTCGATGAATTTATTTAATTCACAGATAATATGAAGATTTACGATGAAATGTATTGTTAAATTGAAATGGTTAAATTTTGTTGACAGACAAAGCATAATCTAATTGAAGCAAAAAAAAGAAAAAAAACTGTATTACTATATATCAAATAATTCTTATTTGCAGACGGCAGGTAAGTGTATAATTTAAAAATAATATTGTTTTAAAAAGTGAATGAACTTTATTAATAGAGCAGCTCGTCGACCCCGCAGAAAAAGCGAGACAAGAGACATTTGAAAATAAACTCTAGCTTTTATTTACAGATCTCCGGGGTAAAACCCAAGTCACAAAGGGCCCCAGTAAAAACAGCCTGCAAAACTCGCTCTTACACGAAGTTGCCAGTCAAGAGCATCCACCCATTTCCTTTAGCGTCCGAGAGATAGCCGATAAAAATTCCGCAGCACGCACACACATACGCGCGAGCACTGCCGCTGCATCATGCATGCATTCGAGGGGGGGGGGGGGGGAGTGGAGCGAATCACCGCAGGGCAATATTTTTTCTCCCCGAGAAAACGTGTTGTACGTTGGACAAGAGACTATTTTTACCCTTGAAGGTGTTGTATAACTTATTATTTATAAGCAGTAAAATATTTACCTTATCGCTTCGCAATAATACTTGCAAAGTTCACGCGACTCGGGGGGGGGGGGGGGTTGGGTGGAGGGGGGAGGAACAATCCTTTGTGCATGCATAAACAAAATGCTAAAATACCTCCCCCGGAACGAAACCAGATACTTTCCGGGCCTTTAACGAAAAGCTCTTTCCGAAAAAGCGTCGACCCGACCCGAAATATCAGGAGGACCATCAATTTATTCGACTGCGAGCTAACGGCGGGCGCGGCGAGAGCAAGCCGTGTCCCGGCCGCGGAGCGCAAAAGCGATAGTTCGCGGGAATAAGCAAATGGAGTCCGAGAGCCGGAGAGTCCGTTCGGCCGGGCGCTGCTTCCCCGAAATGTCGTCGGATGCATAACTGATGTACACGGACCGAGCGAGCCACTCGCGTGACGCTCAATAAACTTTAATCATCGCGCGGCGTACTGCAGGTGCGAGGGAGCCGCGTTTCGCGAATGGAAGCGCGGGGGAGGGGGGGAAATTCAGGCGTGACCGGCGGACTCGATGCCCGCTAAGTGATTTTTACTGTGCGCTTCATTGTTCTTCGGAGGCCGTTCGTCTGTTATTTAGAGTCTTTTGGTTTGTTAATTTCTCTTGTTTGATGAAAGCAGGGAGTTTTAAAATAGGGAGCTTTACTAAAGAAAAAATTTAGGGCAACAAAGAACTTTGCGCGCGTCAAGAACCTTGTTTCGTTTAATTTTAATGATTCGTAATTTCAGCATGAGCGCGTTGTGTAATTATATTGTGCTTGTTTTAATTAAAATGTATCATTAGAATTATCTCGTACTAGTTACATACGACTTGCAAAGCTTGAAGCTTAGCAAATGAAAATACAGAACGCCAGTAATATTCTATACAAACGGGACCTTAAAGCTCGGTCAAAGTGAATCTTGCACGAGCTGCAACCACTCGAAAATGGATGGTTATCATTATGTCTGGAGTGCGGCTATTCATCTCATTAGCGGGTAAAGCTGCAATTACCCTCCGTAACGTCTGGCCAATCACGCAGCCCGTTCGGCGAAATCTGCTCTCGCGAGATAGGCGGGAATATATTTTTCGTTCCGAGAGAGACGAGCGTAGCTCTCAGCAGCCGGAAAATGCCGCTTCGCACTCAATATTCAAAGCAACTGTACGCGTTTGAAAGAAGCCGAGAGGGCGGCTCCTCGAGGCAATAAAAATAATTGGCAAAGGCTCGAAGGGTAAAAGGCGCCGGTGAAAAGACCTCTCGCCTCAAAGTAGCTCCGCGCGCACTTGCCAGCAGCGCGCTCGCGCGAATTAAGTGCGGCGGCCGGGAGCACAAAGATTTTTTTCTTCTTAAGCGGCCATTTGCATCCGTTCGGGGCCAAGGGTCCGCCTCTCGCGCGGGCGAACGGAAGAGCGGCCTCGTTCCCGCGCTTGCAAGCGAGGCACGTCGGGCAGGTCCCCTTTAAAAAGAGCCCTCGCCGCGCGCTTTCGGCGAAATTTACGCGAGCGCCTTTCTCTTTTCCTCGCCTCTCTCTCTCCCCCCTCCTCCGTTCTCTTTGTCAGCGACGTGTCTGCCTACTTAAGGTATCTGCGAGCGACGGGGAGGGAACAATCGCAGGCCCGGATACTCGACGACGACGCTTTTTCGCGCGAGGCGGCGGCGGCAGCAGCAGCCGCCGGGGATTCAGGTTGAAAATCGAGCTTACGTAACGCCCGCAAATCCTATTGAGACGGAGAGCGATCGATTAAGGCTTTAGGCTCTCTCGCTCGATTTCGCGCCGAAAGGGGGGGGTTTCGGGGTTTCTTTTAGCGGCGGTAATTGAGCTTTCGCGAAAATTTTGGTTTTAAACGAGGGAGTTTCTCTCTCTGGTTTCCTGAAAATTTGATTACTGCATTAAAAGGGCAAGAGCACTTCCATTCTTTCTGGTAAGTAATGAAAGCAAGTCGGCTTATAAAACTAAAAAGCACTTCCCTTAAGGTCAGTGTCGCCGGGAGTAGATATCACTTTTAAACTAGAACTTTTATAACTGGCGGCTTGAGTGCGGAATAAAAGATGGGTTTAAAAAATTGTTGAATCCCTCGTCGAAAAGAGGGGCTATGAAAGCAGCCATAATCATTTTTTTAAACGTGATGTCCTATTTATTCTACAAGAAAGTAATTTCATCCCTAATAAAGAACACTACTTTACCGCAGTTATGGCGCTGTTTTTACTTTTTTCTGACAATAAAATTACTTCAATAAATAAATTAGACTGCGGACAGAACTAACGATTCAATGCTAAAGTATTTTACAAGTTCGTACGCAAATCATTGAGTATTGCGCTGCACAATTCCAACTGTTACGCTTCTCGCAGCATGTGCATTCCTTTAATGTACTTTCTCAATTCAACTTCTTGACGTAAAACTCCAAGCAGCTCACGAAGCAGCAGCCCACATCTTTAACGGCGCACAATAATAATGAAATTGACTCTGCAGCGAAAAACTTTCCCTGATAAAGAACTTGACAAAGCGCCAACAAAAACGCTAATGACGCACCTTATCCGAGAGCGCGATCGCTTTATCACTTTGAGCACTCGAGGCGCGTTAAAAACACAGCCCCTCGAGAGCCTTAAAAGACTGGCGAGGATAAGCCCGGCGGAGGGGGGGAGGGGATAGGCAGCTGCATCAGCGGCGCAAGAAACCCAATTGCAGCGCGCGGCAAAAAGCGAGAAAGAAGTGGCTCCGGCTCGAGAAAACAGAGTCTAGCTCGCTTGACTCCCAAAGCTTCGAGCGCCGAATTCGCAAAAAAGTCGGTTAAGTGCCGAATCATCGACACCTGCGCCCTTCACTTCCCCATTCCTCGTCGCCCCTCGGCCTTTTTCGCCGGCATCCGCAGGAATCCGACCGAGGAAGGCTTTAATTAACGTCGGATTCGTTGTTGTGGGCGTGTGTTGTAAGTCTGTATCGGCGTGCCGAAGATGTTTAATTGAAACGTTCCCGATTCTCCAACTTGAGAGGTTCATGAATTTCTTTATTATTTATGATTCCATAAAGGCACTTTGGCGTGCTTTTCAAGTTTAAAAGGGCTTTTTCTCAGTTTTACTGGTATTATTATACTACTTAACCCTGTTTCTGCTGTAATACAAGTTAAGTGTACTATTTAAGATCGTACGAAATTAATTGTGCTTGAGAAGCACAATTTAATGAAATTTTAACAGTTTGCACGCTCATTAAAAGTATTTTATAAAAAAATGCTTTTCATTAAGCATTTTTCATCAAAGAAATACATTGATTCGTTCTAAATTTTGCTACTCCCAGTTGTCCAGCTAACTTTCTCAAACCTCCATTGAAAATTTCACCAGCCAAGCCGGTCAATCATTGCCGGGTCCGCCCTGCAAACTCGCAAATTTTCTAGTACGGTTAGCCTTATAGAGAAGAGGCGTCGGAAGCACGGAGCGAAAGCTCGATCGATGGCAATTTGTCGAGCGCAGCATGATCCCCTCTCGCGCCGTGCTTTTGACCCTGTTAACGCGCAAAATCTAAAGGGAGAGCGGAGAGAGAGAGAAGCTGTGCAGAGTTAGGCCGCGCCCGGAGAGTTCTTGGGCGAATTGGATTTTCGCGACGTGCCTGCTTAGCGCGCCGTTACACAGCCACGCACACAGAGGCGAATACCTCGACTTACTGGGGCAAAGTTCGGGGGGGAAAAATTTTTCGACCGATGATTAATGGCCGCGAGAAATGAAGCCTGTCGCCTTTTTAGGGGAATTACCGAAAAAATTGATATGGCCTCGGACGCCGACCGGGAAAAGGAAGCGCCTTGCCATCACACGGCGCGAGAGAAAAAATGTTCAGGCGACGCGGTGGAGGAGACGTGTTTTCCGCGTCCGGATTTCGGATGGAGTAATTGACTTTCGGATGATTTGGCGAGAAAAATTGTAAAGACTTTTTAAGAGTGTCGGGTGAAATTTCAAAGTTTTTTAATGTACTTTGCGAGAGGCTGTACTTTGAAAATTTCGGAATAATTTTGTTGTTATTGAAATACGTTACAATTAATTTTACGTGGTGATAACCCAAAATTATAATTGTGAAAGATAATACGCGCAAATGTTGCACTGTTCAAAGCCACGTGAATATGATACTTTTCAGATTTTATGAAATTGTGCACGTAGATTGTACGAGTGAATTTACATTAAACAATCAAACACATAATTAAGATAAAAATAATAAAAGAAAGATCGACAGTATCGATAGAATATCTTTTGCGCGGTGCAAATTATGAATTCCGATCGAAAACTGTTTTCATAATGTTCGGGGTTACGGTAATATTAATGCTGGGATTATGCTGTAGTATATAATTCATATGAGGATTATTCTGTTTCAAATCAATTATTTCTATAGTTCTGCGCATCATTCAATATTTCGCGTAATTAATTTAGAAATTAAAGTTGTTATCTTTCTGAAATAAAAGCATTTAAAGGCTTTTATACACTGAGAAAAATGTCATAAGAAAATTTAATATATCATGTAATAAAAATTAATATATTATGTAGTAATGCTTGGACATACTAAATAATATTATCTTTTGCTATCCCCATACAGTAATTTTTGCTTCCTCCTAAAGGTAGCATTGTGATACTAATTTTTGGAGTTGTTCAAAAAATCGGTTATAATTGTATTTTAAGGTGTCAGGAACGAGTATGTCACAGCGTTACTACAAAATATAGTAATTTTTTTAATAATCACTAAATACCTAAAAAATAGTTACTTTCGCTAAAAAAAACTCGAGTGCCAACATTTTCAGAATTTATTTCTCTCGTCCAAGTAATATTCAATTAAAAGCCATTTTTAAATAACTAACTTCGGCGAACTTTCTCCTGAATAGCCGCTCGTAAAATATTTATTTCCTTCCGATTTTCTCTTTCTGTGAGTAGTTTCGTCTTATTGTCCCTTTCTGGTACAGAAACGACATCAAAGTTCATGAGTAGTGCAATCAAAGGGAGACGTTTTTATGTGCTTCAAGTAAAATAACATTATTTACGATACCGGTCTCGACATGTAAACAAAATGCTTTCTCGCAGACTTCCAAGTACTTTTTCTTTAAAAAATGTTATTTTCAATCCACTCTTGCAGTCATGCATAACTGATCGTTCTTTTAACAGTTAAGAGGAGTATTGAATTATAATATTGTGAATTTTATGCTGCTAATATTAAGTCAATGCTAAAATGAAACCAATTAAGAAGCTGATCCTTTATCCGGATCATTGGAGGAATTATTATTATCATACTTAATATGATCTTAAGTTAGCATTAATTTTGATTCAATAAGCTGTAAGTACAGAGTGTGTTTATTTATAAAGAGTCGACTGTTATTTTATCATTTTCATCTGTTCCAAAATTTTGATTTTCCGAATTCACTTCATTTATGTACAGTACCGATATAAAGTTCAGTAAATAACGTAATTTGATTATTTAACTATTGATTATTTAATTATTTAACAATAATTATTTAAAAATATTACAAGGGCTACAACCTTATCTAATTCTTGATTTAAACTGCGCAATTTAACGCCAATATCCGTAAAAACACTGTTACCCTCAAAAGCGAAACCTCACGAAACGCTGAAAAAAGAAATCATCGCTCGGGAAACGGTTAACACAGATATCCATTTCTGGATAATTTTTATCTTCCCCCCTCCCCCTTTGTGCCTCTCTCATGTACAGGTTTACGCAACACTGCCAGCTCACTTTCTCGCCCTTTGTTTTACGAGGCAGTTCTGCGGTTTTCGCGCGAATGACCTTTGGGGAGGGTGGGGGAGGGGGGGATGCGGGAGTTCACGAAGTACCACAATCAGAGAAGTTTTTCTGTAACGCGGGTCCTTATCGATAGCACTCAGCCGTAATAAACGCTTTTACGCGCCTCCAAGTAATCGGCGGGTTATAGGCTGGTTACGTAATAACTATTTTATGGGTTATTTATAACTACTTTGTTTTTCCGTCGGCTTCAGCGCCATTTGTCTGGCTGCGATTTTCCTGTATTTGGACTGCGTTTGCTAGCAGGCGTCTGACTGGTACAATGTTTAATTAGAAAGTTCAACTTTATTAAGGTAATATAGTCGGTAATAAATATTTTTTGCGTTTGAAGGTGGTAAATTAAATAAGAATTTTTATTCAGTGTACAAAATTATTTTGATTGCGTGCTGTAAATGTACGAATTTTAATAAAATTCTTCTTTTTATACAAATATTGTTAGTTCTGTTACTAAATTTAATTTTCTTGCTTTGGTAATGTTATAGGTTGAAATTTAAAATTGCATATTTAAGTGAACACAGTCTGGCGGGACAAAACATCAGAATATTCATAAGTTACTCCACCTAACTGACTGTTTTTCAGGTTTTAAGTGCATATATCCAAAAAAAAATTATACATATTGAATATGAAATACACATTACATATCTAAAAATCCACGATTATTTTTTTTTGCATTAATATAAAGCAAAAAAAATTGAATAATTAGTAAATAAAACTTTCATAAAAGTTATAGTCGATCAACTTTTTAGTCACTCTAATTCAATCACGATGTCGTTTAGATACAGTGATACAGTAGTCAAAACGTTTGATGCATAAACAAATATACGCACCTGCTTCAGACAGTTTTTTTGTATTAAAAAGCAATCCACACAACGCTGGACATTACAAAATTTATTCAAATTATTCAAATTATTCAGTGCAAGTTTGTACTCAGTTAATTCTTTGTCATTTTTTTTTCTGTATTTCAAAGCGTTTAAAAAATTGATCAATTTATTACAAAACGAAAACTTGCGATATGAAAAGCTTTGAAATCGTAGTTACATTTCCCCATTTTTTATTACCAAAAATTGATCGATGTAAATATTAATTGATTTCAATCGAATTCATTTAATACTTTTTACAATTTTAAGCATTTAATTAATTTAATATTCCGATACTTGTCTATATAAAATACGTATCGCTCAATATTGTGTAATACATTTTCCGACCTGCGCTCGTATATTTATCCAACGTTTACGAGTAATCGATGTCCCTCGACTGACGGACCAATGAACCCATCCATTACCCGACCGATAAAAATGCATTCCCCGAAGTCCCGCCGCCGGCCGGCGAACCCGAAAAAAAACAAACCGAGCAAAGGCATAAAGCCGCGAGAATCGAAGGAGAGCCCCTCGTTATCGTGATTTTCGCCGATTGTCATCCACGGTCATATATTTCGCGCGACGGTCACGTTCGCGAGACGGCCGTCCGAAAAGTAATGTGCTCCTCGGCCGGCGTCGGATCGTTTATCGCCGCAATAATTTTTCTTCGCCTCGACCCTTGACGCGGGGACCCGGCGTACGGTGTGACGGCGGTAGCTGCTTCCGGGGAGGGGGGGAGGGGGGAGATTCTTGCCGAGAGATCGGAGACTTCTTTTTCGTATTCCGCGGAGATTCCCGAGGAGATAGTAAATAGAGGCGTTTCGTGCGGCTTCGCCTCTTCCTGTTTTCTTCGAGGAAAATCGCGGACGATATCGACTGGATGGAGAAAATAAAGTATCGGGGTGGGGAGAGAAGTGGACGCGCGGATCTCGGGGCGACTGTTTATCTAATTTTAATAAAAATGAGTGGGATCTCGGCGACTCTTGGATTTAAAAAAATTAAATTTTTTAGTAAGCGTGAGATTACTCGTATCGAATTAATGAATTAATCAAAAGTAATAATATCTATTTTTGGTAGAGTACATGAAAATTTATAATTTATTTTTGCTTTATTTTATAGTATAAATTTTAAATTGATGTTGCGCGAGTTCTTTTGGAAACCTATTTCAGCTGCAAGTAGTAATAGCAGAAAATGGTCAGCCGTGATCGATCACTTTTTCTTGCGATATTATTTCGTCTTCCATTTAATTATTACTTATTATAAGTTTATTTATAATAAGTTCAAGTAAATAAACAAATCTACTCTATTTCTATTACAAAAACTATTTTCTTTTCCGCACACAAAAGAAGATTAAGATCAACTTCGTTCAGAGGCAACCGCTCCGTGGAGCATTCAATACCTTAAGATCCCGTAAAAATTCATCGAAAAAATTCCCTCCGCAAATATGATTTTACGAAGAAGCGCGCGACGCGAGGAGAACGAGACGCGAGCTTGTCATCCGCGCGAGCGAAGTCTTACGACAATACGGCCCTGCCTTCCCGCTCTCGATTCGAAGTCGCGCGCCGCTGCCTCTCGTTATTCGTTTCGCCGTCGGGATGTAAAAGCCCAGCCGAGCGTAAGCACCGAGAAGAAGACGACGACGGGGAGGAGGAAGGAGCAGAAAAAGGGGCGAGAGGCGGGGAGCGGTGAAAAAACAAAGGAAGTCACGGGCTCGCGCGCGAGGAAGTCTTTTAACCCTTATTTCCACGTGACTGCCGGGGCTGCTCAATGAGGGAGACCTTGTAAACACGCTTCGCGTATTTTCAGCTCGTTCCGCCCGGAGAGGGAGAGAGAGAAAGAAAGAGAGAGAGAGAGAGCGAGAGAGAGAGAGAAGCAGCAGCGAACGGAGAGAAAAAGAGGGACGGAATGGTGTGTCAGTGCACGCGACGGGAAACGGGACGGCAAAAAGACCGCGAAATGTCCGGGCTTCGGGGTTTTATTGTCTCCTTTTTTTTCCAGTTTTCCTGTTATCGTTTTATTGGGTAAACATTGGTAATGAGTATCTTATTTGAACTCTTTAGATACACATCGTGTTATCAGAAATGCATTTGGCTTTAATATAACACAGTTTTGTAGGAGGATATTTACTTAAAATAAAAAATGTTTCAGTTAGGTTTTAGGTAGTTCAGAAAAATATTTACTTAAAATAAAAGAAGTTTGAGATAAGTTAATTTGAATTTACAGTAATTTCTGTGGTTTTTTTAAAAAACAATTCTAGTACATTGAAAATAATTTTAATTCTGACAATACCTCCTTTTTAATTTTCTTAACTAAATTACACGCTGACACAAAATTATTTTACAGGTGAAATAATATTTCAATGCATTTTTGTATAACATTAATTTTGAAATACACTATCTGCCATCTTTGATCAAGGCCGGCGTCATCAGAAACCTTATCGCTGTGAAGTTGAAAACTTCCGCTCAACCCCGGGACGAAACGAAATGTAAACTGCCGTCGTGCGGTTTTCGTCACGTAGACCACCGTGAGATCGGAAAATCAGTCTTCAATTTCACCGCGACGGGATCTCTAGTCTAAATATTATAACCTTAGTAATAATTCACAATCTATCATAAAGAAAAAAGAATGCGTAGCATAACACACTAAAACTAATGATAAATTAATAATCAAATTAACTTTCTAAACCTGTCCAAAAAAATCAACCGTCAAAACATCATCAAGCGCCAAGACCCCGACTGTTGACAATCAATTTGCCGGATAATACTCGCACAAAACGCTCGTCCAGCCAATCCTGGAGTGAAAGGGGTCAATAGGTAGCCGTTCAAGGCGACAGCGCGCGGAGAACAATTTCCTCTCCCCCGCGGAACGGCATTCGCTCGCTGCGCACAGAGCTCTCAACGCAGAGGGGGAACAATCGCGGAATCTCACGAATTTCGGCCGGCAGGCGGCTCCGCGGCCGCGCGCGAGAAGACGGCGGAGGACAAACGGAACCGATAAGCAGATGGGGGGAAAGCCGAGGCGATAACGGATCGCGGAGGAATCAAAAGCGCCTCGGAGAGCGACGAAAGAAGGCTCGGGCTAAGCTCCCTCTTGAGATGACAGAAGGAACGTTTGCTCTCGCGAAGCGTAGGTGGGCTCGGAAATCGAACGGGGGCTTTCGGCGTGCACTCGAAGGGATGTAGTTAATAGCTTCATTTTATGACGGTACGATAGAATTTACGTGCAGCAATAAAAGTCGTTGAAATTCGGTGGATTCTTTTGTTCTGTTTTTATTGATGAGGGCTGTTAGTGGTATAATTTATGGAATCAAGTATATTGTTCCGTTATTCGATTAATCAATTTATCAAAAAGTAAAAGATACGGCGCAATTTCTCACGAGGATAAATGCGCTAATTTTTTGTAGTCTAAATTTTAATCTTACACAGGCAAAATTTTCTGTTTAAAATTATCGTGAAAATGACGATAATCTCGGGGCGAGATTGTCATATTTGAATTTTTAAATGGTACCTGACATCAAATTTTATTA
>JAWWEM010000010.1:2638444-2656336 GCA_035582935.1 Ormyrus thymus
CCCCCCCCCCCACCCGGGGGGGGGGCACGGGAGCGAAAGAACGCATTATTCGTTTGATTGTCGGCCGCCGGCGACTCGCTCGTACACACGTACGTGCACGCGCGCGCGCGTCCGAGCCTAATGTGTATGCGCCGATCGATATCGCTCTCCCTCTCTCGCCGCTGCTCCCTCGACGCGAAATCGACGAAACGCGCGCGAACGGACGAACGAGCGGACGGACCTTCGATTCGTAGCGGCGGGGTGGAACGGGGTGATGCGAGCCACCGGGTAAAATCAATTATTTCAATAATATTTAAATACTTGTGTATTTTTCTTTTTCTGTTTTTTTTTTTTGTTTTTTTTTTTGCCCGGCGCCGTCGCCGCCGCGACTCGTGACTTCATCGCGGAACGTCGGCGCAACAGTGTCGGACAGCTGCGCTGGTGTGAGCTTATGCAAATCGACCGGACGCTATTATGTTTTATAATAATTAGCGTGTATTAGCCGGTGAAAAATCGCACGACTACACCCGTGCGGACTTCGGCGGGACGCCGCGGCGTCGCGCGAATTCGGGGAGAATGAAATATTCATTTATTTCCGCAACGAAAGCAAAGCGTCGGATTTGAGGAATCTCCCGCTCCTCGGGGGGGGGGGGGGAGGGGGGAGCACGGGTTCGTTTCGTTTTTTCCGCTCGGAGCTCCGAAACGTCCTCCGGAAACGGAGCGCCGTTCCCCGGCCCGCGAGGCGCAAAATTCAACCGATACAGCCGGCCGAAAAAACGAGCGAGAAAAGCGAAGGAAGGCTCGATCGATTAATCCGGCGAGTTAACCTTCAGAGCCGCCTCGGAGCGCAGCCTTTTTCGGCGGGCGCGCACGGCCCTCCCCGGGGGTGTACATATCGACTGCACGACGAAGCGAAGCCGCTCCTCGTCGCGCGACGCGAGCTTCTCCCTTTCTTGCCTCCCTCTCTCTCCTCCCCCTCGGTCCGTCCGGCGGGCCGCTCGCGCGCCCGCGAAATTTTCACCTTCCCCCATTCATTCGCGTCATGTACGCCCGAGCTTTTTAGGACGATCGCGCGCGGCCTTTGTGCACCGGGCCATTTGCGCGCGGGAGATCGCTGGGAATTTCGATACGCGCGCCAGCGGGGAAAAACGCTCCCTCTCTCTCTCTCTCTCTCTCTCTCTCGAGTACTTTCGGGAATTAAATGCGAGTCGAATATCTATTTGCGGGCGGAAATTACGTTCCATTCAGGGCTGAAAGGCGCGGAAAGAAAGCGGGCATTTGACGTATTCCGCTGTCCGAGGGAGTGCGCACGACTGCCGGGCTGTATTTATGTATGCAGTTTCGGGGCGGTGGAATTGCGCCTGGGATGGAGTGCGCCGAGGCCAGGGAGGAGACAGCTTTATGCGGTTGTAAATTGTTGTTTAGTGCGGGAGAAGCGTTGTAAGGGTCTCGGGGATAATTTTAGCGTTATTGAATCGCGTCGGGGAGGGTTGGGATTAGGATCGGTTCGGCGATTACAAGCATGTCCGAATGGGGAGCTGAGTTAAAAAAGGAATTTACGGAGCTCTGTTACATTTTTTGATTAAAGAATTTCGTAAATTTAGTCGACTACTATACAGTGCGCTGACTTCGACTTTAATTAGTTGCGAAAAAAATGGCGCAAGTTTTCTGCTAAAAAGGATTCAAAGTTTGCGCGCAACAATTTTGTGCTTCAACTTAAAAACTTAAATTGACTCAGCCTGTGAAATGTAATAAAACATTTATTTACACTTATTTGTTCGTATTTTTCAGCAGTTTGCAAATGTTTTTTCTTTAGAAACTATACTTTACCATATAATTATTTAATTCATTAATTCAACAATGTATCTTTGATAAACGCTTTACTAACCTTTTCAAATTAACTTTTCTTTACGAAAAAATAAATCCCAATTGTTTCTGCGCTCTTGACTATCCTTTAAATTCACAAAGGATAATGTAAAAATGCACACAGAAGAACTTTAACTTTTATTCCCTTACCCTTTATGAAATTTTAAACTACAGCGGCAGGAAAAAGGATTCATAAAAGAATGACCGCACGTAAACGGCGTATCTTTATTGAGTAAGAATGTACCTGAATCGACAGAGGTGAAAATTCTTTTGAGTTACTTTCATGTACGAGTACATTTACATACTGAACCCAGTCGTTTTAAAATCGGAGCTCTCCTTTCCACGATTCGGTTTAAGGATTAGCTCGTTCTTAATTCCATTTTAAAGTCAAATTTTTCACTTTCTTTTCAAAGGAGCAAAAAAGCGGCGCCCTAACCCGCGTCGAATTAATGCTTCTTTTTCCGAATTCTGCTAATTGATTGCGAAAGAGGAGAAATGGCGAGTGAATCCGAGCCGTTCGGCGAATAATTATTTCTATATACCGAGTCGATCGTAATTAAGTAAAATATTTCGAGGTTACTGTGTGATACAGATTGTCCACCGATGTACAAGTTTTTAATAGCCGGGTATTGGAAATCTATTAGAGCGGCGTGTAATTAAAAATTTTATTATTGAAATTGAGCTCCGCCGTTGAAGAAAGGACAGTTTTCAACAGAATTTTAGATAAAAGCCAAATTTCTGAAGAAAATCTTCTTTGTTCAGTCCTTATCGACTCCAAGTTTTCTTTTCTTTCTCTTTTTTGAGGAAAAAAGCGATTTTCTCGGCACCATTAAAAGTGTCTTTCCCTTCGAACAACGACGGACTCCCATCCCAGATTGCCCCGACATATTCCGAGCAAGTTATTAAAAAGTATTAAAAAGGCTTACGCGCAGCGGCGAAAAGTTGGCGAGAAGCTACGCCACGCCAGCTTACGCGAGATTACGGCCGCTCGAAATTTAATTCGACAAAAAGCGGGAAAATAAATAAAAGCCCGGCTCCCCCCGCCCATCTCGTCCCGAAAAAGCTAGCGACTTTTTGCAATTTCGCAACCCTGCGCCAACGGCGGCAGCGCTCCGGCGACGCTTTTACCGCATTGTATTCGCGCCGAGACTCGCTTGCGGCTCGGCTGCCCGGTGCATAGAAAACTAATTTAGAACAAAGTAAAGCTCCTGCGAGAGAGAGAGAGAGGACGGAGGAGTCCCCCGTTCGCACGCGAAACGCGCTTTCAAATATTCCGGGGCGGGAAGGGGCGGCAGGGGCGCATAGAAAACTGATCCGCCGGCCGCGGGACAAAGTGCGGAGGCTCCTTCCACTCGCACAAAGCGCGATACTTAAACTTCAGCCACTAACCCAAAATCGCCCCGTTCTCGCCCCGGCCGGAATCCTCGCCGCATTCCTCCGCTCTCTTTTATTCGGGGAATGCGAGAGGGAGAGAGAGAGAGAGAGAGAGAAGCCGCTTCAGGAGGGCTATGCCCCAGGTGCAGTGCTCGAAAATCGATGCGTCGAGAACTGGTTTAACCTGGTTCGGGACTCTGGGGAACTTTGGGTTTTCGGATCGTCGTAGTTTTCTCGAGAGCAGATAATCGCTGCCTCGAACGAGGGTATTAGCGAGGAGGAGGAGGAGGAGAGGGCCGCGTTTTTGCGCAGCTCTCTGCGAAAGAAGTCTCGAGGAGCTTTTAAAGAAAGGAAAATGCTCCGCGGAGCGCAGCTGGCAAAGATTTTAAAAGCGCGTGACGTTTTCTCGCGAGCTGCCCGACAAACAGTCTCGCGGGGCGATCCTGCTTTCCTCGAAAATGTACTCGGCGCCGCGGCTATCATTTCAATGAAAAATGAAAGTTCGAAAACTAATTAGACGCCGGGAATCTAATCCCCCCGGGGTAAGTTTCAAGCTGCACGAAATGCTCAATCAATTAATAGCTCAGCTCCGAAATACTTTGGAAAGCTACGACTTTGAGAGTTAAGCATTTCTCGAAGCGCGGAGCTTTTAGTTGGGTGGAAAGAGAGAGAGAGAGAGGCGGCGCGTAACTCGCCTCGCGGAAATATATAAGTTTCAATTTCCGCTACATAAAGGAAATACAAGGTAAGTCAGGAAAAGTAGCGGAGCGCCGTGCTCGGTGAAATAGTGTTTATCGGTGGGAAATTCCGCTGGCAGTATCAACCGCGCGGCGCGCGGCGCAGTTCCTAAATTCTCCCGAGGAAGGCAATCCGGCCTGAAAATCTCCTCAAATTCCGGAATCCCTCTCTGAAATAAAGCTCTGAATATCGATTCCTCCACCCCGTCGCGGGGAGTCCCCCGCCGCGAAATTCGCCGCAACGTCAAGATAAATAATCCTCCGCCGCCGCGCGAGAGCGTATAAACCCGCGGAGCTCCTCCTCGGCGATGCGATTCCGGCCTACATATTCCCACCTCCCCCGCCGCCCCCCTCGCGAGCGAGCGAGAAACAAAGAGAGAGAGAGAAAAAAATAACAGCCACTAGAGGCTAAAAAGGAAGGCGAAGGCCCCCCCTTTGCCCCACCAGGCAGCCCGCGGCTCGGCGAGGGGGTGGCGAAAAAGAAAACGTCACGCTACGCCGCGCTACGCCACCTGAAAAACCGATCCTAACCCTAATTACCCGCGGCGCGGGACGTACGCGCTCGCGGTGCGCACTCCATACTTTACCTGAGTGCCCCGGGTGCACAGGGCACCGACGACCAGCAGCAGCCCGAGCGGCCTCAGCATCCTCGGGGCAGAAGGGGGCAGCTACAGTCCCAAGTCCTCGCTCGCAAAGGCCCGGAGGCTGGCTCAAGCTCTCTCTCTCTCCCTCTCTCTCTCCCTCTCCAAGGTGTCGCTCCCCGAGCTTTCTCGCCCTCTCTCTCCTCTCCCTCGGCTCCTTATCGAGCTCCGGTGCTTTCTGCTCTCGTATCCTGACGCTCCTATCTCTCTCTGTCCGTCTCTGCGGCTCGGCGCGAAATCGGGATCGAAATTTGGCTGCGAAAGCCAGCGGATGCGGGCTGTCGGTTCACACGACGCGCGGCACACGACGGCGAGTTTTGCACTGGCGGGGGTTGCTCGCCTCGGCTAGGGAGTTAGAGAGAGAGGGCCTCTATCCGCAGTAAGCGGCACTGTGCTGCCGCTGCCGCTGCCTGCTATCGAGTCTCTCGGCTCCACTCCGTCTCTCTCTCTCTTACTCTCTCTTCTCGCTCGCTCCCGCGGCCGCTACGGCTCGGGGCGGGTCGAACGCGGAGCGACGGAGACAGAGACAGCCAGAGGGAAGATGGCGGCGCGGCTCGGCGCCCGCGCACTACGCCTCGGACGTGACCAAGGGCTGAGATCTATAGTCGAGCGAGCGCTTACACCCACCCCTCGTGTATGCCCAGCGTTGCACCACGTCGCTCTTTATTTTTTTCCTTTCCCTTCTCCTTTTTATTTCGCCCGACGCGCGGCTTTCGCGACGTCGGATCCTCTCGCGAGGAGCTTTGGGCGAAGGGCAGAGATTCGCTGCCCTTTCCTCCTCGTTACGGCCCCCCCCCCCACCCCCCTGCACCTGCCCCGTTTTCGCTCGGTTTTTCGCGACGAGCACGTTTCTCGATCCCCGGCGCAGATTGCGTTACTCTAATCTCCGACTCGCGCTCTCTCTCTCTCTCCGACTCTCCTTTCGAGCGGCGGGCCAAACGTCATTCTTCAACTTGTCCGTTAATCGTTGTCTGGGGGGAGGCTTTCGCTCCCTCATTGTGCGCGCCCCCGAGCTTTCTCTTGCCCTCCCCCCGCCCCCCTCCTCGACTCTTGCGGCTATTATGCTCGCCTTCCTCTCGGCTTTTCCTTATTAGATTTCGCTCATTCTTCGCGTCGCTCGCCACGAGCGTGCAGACTGCGCGGCGCGCCTTCGAAGTTTTTTCCCTTCGAGAGAGAGAGAGGGAGAGAGCGAGAGGGCCACCTCCGCTGCAGGCTGCAAGCGCACCACTTACCCGTATAGAACGCGTCGAAGAGCCTGAATTTCCGCTTCCTCTTTTTCTCGCGAGTTGGGGGGGGGGGGCGCAGAGTCCCCCGCTGCCGACTGAATTATCATTCAAATTAGAACGAGGATTCGTCGTCGTGCTGCGTGCGAACGGCCGGGGGGGGGGGGAGGGGGGGAAGAGGGTATAAAGATGAAGATTTTCTTTTCTCCGCGCGGAAATGAAAATTTCAATTCGGAGCCGAGCTTCGATGGTATATTTCCGAACGAAAGCGGCAGTCTCCCGATTGTTTTATTGGCTCTTTAATATATTTTTGCGCGATCATTATCCGGAGGGGGGGGGGGGCTTCGGCGGAATTAGTTGAGAGTCCCTTTGTGCGATGATAAAATTTATGGCCGCATTTTTTCCCTCCCATAAAGCATTTTCCATTAAATTCCATTTCATTTCTAGTTATTACTTATTGTTAAAGAGCGGCAATAAAACCTTTTGAAATTATCCCAGTCATTAAATCACGTTTTCAATTTTTTAATGGCCGTCATATATTGAGCGAGGATCCACCTCCGAGGAAAAATCTGAGACTGCATTCGAAAATTAAATTCCGCGATTCGAGCGGCTTCGGAAGGCAGCTTTAATTAAATTTTTCATCAGCGAACGAGAGCGATACTCAAACGGCGCTTTTCATCAATATTTGGTTAGCGTCGCGTTTCGGGAAAAAAATCCGCGACAATAAAGTTTTCGCATTTACCGGAATCCAAAAGGCCGGGGACTTTTAATTTACATTTTATTCCGGAAAGTTAAAGAGATAGAGGAGTATACGTCGGCACTGCGTATCTGGCTTTCAAAGCGAGGCGCAATTCGAAAAGCATTTGGCACTGCGGAGCCACCGAATTCCGCAGTGTTATAAACCACGTAGTCGATCCCTCAAAAGCGAAAAGGAAAAAGGGAGCAGTTAAAATTAGAAATAAAAGCCGCTCGGCCAGCGGATTGCGTTCGCTGGTTATCAATCGCGGCTCTTTCTCCTCGCGCATTAAGTAGAACAAAGCCAACTTAGCCAGCCGTTACGTAATCCGCGCACGTTAGTCCATCAATTCGGCGCTCGTTTTAAAAAAGCTCGGCTGCCTCTCGCAAGCGGCGGTGTAACTTTCAAAGCTCTTCGGCGTGTGTACATCCGTTTGGGGGTGGGGGGGGGTGGGGAGGAAAAAAGCGCGCGTCGAGTCGTGGGCAAACAGCTGCGCGAATCGACAAGCCCAAGTAAAACAGATTATCGGCGCGAAAGGACTCGCGGCAGTAATCTCCGGCGGCTCTTCCTTCGACTTGCGTGTCTACCCTCCCCTCCCCCTCCCGTCCGTTTTTCCGGCTGCCGCGTATATATCTAGCTGCCGCTGATGCTTTTCGAAGGGGGGGGGGGGCGGGACGGAGAGAAGGACGCGCACTCTCTCTCTCTCTCTCTCTCTCTCGAGTGTGTGTGCTCGCTGAGCGTGGCACTCGAGAGGGTAGTTTGCTCGCTAATATATACACCCGCGCATCTCTCTGTGTACACGTAGACTCCCGCTCGACGCGCGGACTCGCAGATGCCTGCGGTGGTGCGGGAACGACGCCGGGATTAGTCAATAACGCGGGCGGCGGTTTTGAAAAATTTTTTTCACGCGCCCTGCGGTTAGCCTGCACGCTTGTTTCATTAGAGCGGATCAATGGACCTGCGGCTGCTTTTTTGCGGACGGGGAGGACGACTCCCTCCCTCTTTCTCGCCGAGCTGCGGGCTATTTTTCTTTGCGTTTTTTTTTTTTGGGGGGGGTGGAGGTGGCCGTGGAAGAGCGATGTTTGATCGTCGTTGTATCGGCGACACTTGTTTGCACAAGCGAAAAAGCTCGATGCTTGCGAGGAAAATAATTGCCGCTTCTCGCTGAATTGATGAATCGCTGAAATAATAAATTGGAGCTGCGAGCGCTTTTTTAAATGCAGCTTTTATGCCGTCGAATTCGTTCTTGATGCTTTGCAGTGAGAATCAGCTTTGCTTATAAATACTAAGCGCTTTTAATCTCTAATACTGAAAAATTAGCGTGATTCGTCAAATTACAATCCTACTTGACAATTTAATCAATACCTGCTGCAGCTACAAATATTACTTATGCCTGGAGGGAATAATCAAAATTATTCATTTTTTTTTGACCCACATACCAAGTGACGCGAGAACAAGTTATAAAAAGGATGGACTTGCGAATCTCATTGGTCTGCTCACGCAATGATCAACCACGAAATAGAGATCTGCCTGTATATAGTTATAAAGTTTTCCTTTCATTCTCCTATTTTATCTTGACCATTTCTTCCGCAAGCTATACTCGCCATAGATCTTAAAAGCGTTATCAAAAAGGAACTCGCACACTCGAAATCACCTAATTTATTTCCTGATTCAATTTTATGTATTTCAAAATTGAAGCATTAGCAAGGGTATTTAAATCATTTTCTCAGCATCAATATGAAAAGAATAACTTTCAGAACATTGATAACTTTAAAAAATCTTTTATTGCGCATAATACATTAACGTATTTTCGGACGTGCACAAATTAGCTCAAAACTTGTAATTCTAAATAATGTTTTGAGAAGTTACTTCGCGGTTATCCTAACGGAAATTTAAGCAATCGATTGCTTATTATATTGCGCACATTGTTTCGGCTAGGAAGTTATTAGAAACTGCTAGAAATTTTAACAGCCACAATGTATACTAACACAAAGGAGTAACCACGGTTGTAACTTTGAAATCAAAGGTCATAAAGAAGCGTAAAAAGTTTAACTTAAAATATTTGAGTTTGTAATTAATAAAGGCATGTATAATACCTATAATCTTCATTCAACATTATTAAACAAATATCAGCTCTATTTCAATCATGAATCATTTATAACCAATTTAAACGATACTACGTCATTTCCGATCAAAATGAAAACATCTAAATATTGAAATTTTTTCACTACAGTAAAGAAAAATTTAGAGTATCAGAGCAAAATAAATAACATTGAAAAAGAAAAATATAATTTTTTGATTACCTAAAATCCATACGTGCTGTAATCAAATTGATACGTGCTGCAAACATAGATAATCTAATTTTACGTTTAACCAAACTTTCTGCTGCACTATTACAATTATGAACAATAGAATAATAAAACAAAACATTTCAGACTTGCAAAAATCACAAAATTTGTATAAAAAAATAAAAAGCAGTTTTCACAAATGAATATAAACTTTTTTAATTGAATTTAAAGTTTATAATCCTGTAATCAATTCGTAAAACATTTATGTAAGACATACTTATTTAAACATTTACAATAAATTTATTAATTTTATAAGCATTAAATTTTTTTACAATTTTTTTATTTTATTTGATTTGAGTTTATACTTACGTTTTGTATTTCAATAAAAAAGAAAATAGTACTTATCGTTACAAGGGCGTTAAATGAACTTTTGCGCGCGTGTATCGAAAAATATTATTTCCTTTTCTACATGTTCTCGTGGTAAATTGCCACCTTCCAAATATTTGGTCGACTTGCATTATATTTTTTATAAAAAAGGAAAACTAACGTTGAGAATTATTTTCGTGTTCCTCTGATCAGAAAAGTAACAAATCAACAAGGCATTTTTCTTCTTTTTTTTTTTTAAAGAACTAAACCTCTTTGAATAAATACGTCCTTACATTTGGAAGACCATAATTTTAAATAATCCACGATTGTGCAAAACCAAATCAAAACCAAATTAAATCAAATAATCTTATGATATTCGTAAATAATTAGAAAAACTATTTAAAAAGATTCGAAGATAATTTTATTTTTATTAAAGTATTTTTTTAAATAAATTAGAAATTTTTACACCGTCGTGCAAAAGTTAAATAAATTGTTGTATAAACTCATTTTTTATTACTTTCCTTTTATTATTTTTAATTTATACCTAATTATTCGAAATAAAATTAAATTTTACACTAATAGAATGAAATAAACTCAAAAATATATTTTGAATTTTTTATGATCAACAGTTTATTTCATAATAATTTTTAAATAAACTTGAATTACATTATCGTATGTAAATTACGTGTTTATAAAAGAATTTCCGACACAGTTTGCTATTTAATGAGGAGCATTTTGTTAATTTTTCATGTCTTGTTTGCTTTGAGTTCTTGTTGTTTAAAATAATCAATCGACGTTATTGGTAATACAATTAGCAATAATTTTATTTGCATTTATCAATGCTCAAATTTTTACAAGATTTGCAATAGCATATGGTGGTGATCCCAACTACTGCAACAACTTACTAAAAAAGATTTTATATTCACTTTTTAGGTGGAAGCCCAGAAATAGGGCTCATATCTAACAATCGCATACGTTCCAATTGTGCATATCGGGCTTCTGGAGAGAATGATTCTGGAAGTGGTGGGTATACTAAAATAAATTAAAGAATTTAATTAATGGAAGTTTATAAGTATTTTAAGTAAAAATTAATTAATATTAAGTTTTTACCATAGTATTTGCACCAGATATAAATCCATATGGATAAACTGACCCCAATTAAGGTAACCCCCAGAACAGATTTCCATTCACCAGTCGGTGCTTCAATTTCAGCAAAAGTTTGTCTAAAACTTGCTCTGTACAATGTTTTTTTATCTTCGATGGAAAGTTTTTTCCAATCTCCTTTTTCTTTTTGTTTAATAGCCTATGCATACATAGCTATTAGTTATTATCCTAAATACGTAACAAAATAGATTTTCTTTTACCTGAATATCAGGAGTAATTTCCTTGAATCGGATAGCAGGCATTGGGAAATCAGTGGTATCAGTGTAAATTGGCTCTGTGTTAATACCACTTCCAACAATTTCTCGGTTTCCAATTTTGGCAAAATTGCCAATTAATCGAGTTTGTATTATGCTGATTTGCTGCGTAGAGAGTAATAATTTTGTTAAACCTTTTGAAGCCATGGTGATCTGAAACAAATTTCCAAAATAATTCTTTTTATATAAGGTTTATTTTCTTTAAATCTTTAAAATTGTATCTTTTCATTTGTAAATATATATTTCATTTTATTGTGCAAGATGCATGCATAACTAAATATTAAAGCTTTAAATTGACTAAAAAATTGTTAAAATTAATTTAATTTCTATTTTTAAACAAAAATTTTATTTTTTATAAACAAAGTGTGTTTTCGAAATATTTAAACTTTATTTGACTTACATTTCTAACAATCACAAATAATTAAGTACTTTAAAATATTTCAAGATTTTTTACATTTCTTAATTAGAAAATTAAAGAATGTTTAAGTCTAAAGTTACAAAAAAGGTTTACAATTGCGATTTGCGATTTGCGATTTGTGAGAGATATCTACCTATATTCCGTCCAATATCGATCAATAGATCGAAAGAAAGTATATTTAGATAAGTTTATCTATATGACAGACTTTATTTTTTCTTATAATAATTTATAAAATTGTTGCTAACTTAATTTATGTAACGAGTTTGTTCGATTAATCGTGCAATATACATATACACATAAAGCTATTATATATATATTATATACATATTCAACTTTCAATCATTGTTATTTAAACATTCTTTTACGATATTGAAAACAATAATATTTATTCAAAATAAAAAAAGCAGTCTCTCTTCAAGCCCTTTTGACCTACTTTAATAAATTTAGTTATAAAATGAAAACTTCAGTCTCTAACATGTTTTAAAGAAATCAATATCTCAATGCTTGCAGTAGAAATCATAACAAAATATATGTCTTGCTTCAAAACAAAGAATATGCAATTTCGCAAGTTTATCCAAGAATTCGGCAATTTGCGATCAGATCATTTACGAAAAGAGCTTACTTACTACTTAGCCAAGTGTAAGAATGTTTTATTGGTTAGTTGCAAAGTTGACCGCGAAAGTATCACATGATATAGAACAGACGTTTCGGCAAGTGTTTTTTTCGAACATCTATCATATCTTCGTTCGAACTTGGCTCAACTTTAAAAAAGATCTCAAAAATCAAGTATCGGTACACGTTCTATTTATGACAGTTCTCAAGAATCCTTGATGATTATGTATGGCCCGTGCAGACGAAGTGTCGCGCTGTATTACCTAATCATCAGTGGAGAAAATGTCTTGGATGGAAACTGCACTTTGCTAGGTTTTGATCGACTATGATTAGTGCAAATGGTTTCGTACGCGGACATGGCCAGATTTAGAAGTTCATTTAGTCAACTTTCGAATGGCCCATTCAAGTAAATGAGTTCTGATTGCAAATACTTACTTTTTGAAGGTGAAATACAGGATAATCGCAACAGCGGCTCGTGTGTCTCGCGTCGAACGGCACGTAAAAGCGATTTTCGAGGAACTCAGCAGAGGGAGCAGCATATCTTCTGCTGGGGTCGCTTTCTTTATTAGCGTTGTCCCTTTAAATTTATTTCTTTAAAAAATATTTGAGTCAATATTAGGTATTTTAATGCACCTAGTTGTTTGTTTATGTATTTTTTAACTTTATTTACAAATTCATATTTATTTTTGATTCAATTCTATTCATAAATTAAAATTGATTTACAAATAAAATCGACTTATTTTTTATACGGCGGTAATTTCAAAGTTTTAAATATTTGAGACATTTTCATTTTTAATTTGATAAAAGCTATTATTAAAATGTTTTATTCTATTGTTTTTCAATGTATTTAATTTGATATTTTGTATTAGTAAATTCATTTTAATGTTCTATAAATCGTGTAGTATTTAAAATTCCACGACAAGTGTTTTGATATTTTTGTTTTGATGTGTAGTTTAATTTTGTTGCTTATCATTAATATATTTGATGATTCAAGAATTTAATCTACTTACTGTATTAGTTTAGTTGTATAGAAAAATGGCTGTTATTTAAAAATAAATATTTACAATGCATTCTGTAATATAAACTGAATGAAAATCGATAAAAACGCATATTAACCTCAAAATGGAAGAATACTGTGAGAAAAATGTAGAACCTGAAAGAAAAAATGTGAAAAATAAAGCTTCAGAAAAGCACAAACAGTTGGCTAATTTTATAAAAGAAGTTCATGGTCAATTGCGTAGCGAATTTGAAATTTATGGCACTGAAGAGGCTTGGAAAAAGCATATAGCACAGAATGATAGATTAAAGGTAATATATAATAATGTAATATTTATTAATTTTTATAAAAATCTTTTTCATTGATCAAATTTATTTTTTAGACTTATGCAGAATCTATGTATCAACTTGCAACTGAACATTGGGGACAACCTAAAGATGCAGCGCCATTAACATATTGCAGAGTTGAATGGATAAAAAATCATTGCAAAGATTATTTTTTGAATGGCGGAATCAAGAAATTTGATGATAAAGAAAAACATTTACTTGGAAAAGATGAAGAATCAACTGTTAAATCAAATTTCAGTGACATTGAAACTCTAATTGAATTAAATATAAGTATTTTAGATGTTGGAAGTTGTTACAACCCATTTGGTACAGAAGATCGATTTTCTGTAACAGCTATAGATATAGCTCCTTATTCAAGAGATGTTATTAAATGTGATTTCCTCAATTTAAAAGTAGAAAGTAAAAGGACATTTTTAGAAGATGAAGAGTTGTTAGTTGAGTTACCAAAAAAGTCATTTGATACTGTAATTTTTTCATTATTTTTAGAATATATTCCCTGTCCACTGCAAAGATTTTTATGTTGTGAAAAAGCATATCATTTACTCAAACCTGGAGGTTTATTAATTATTGCAACGCCTGATTCTAAACATGAAGGAGCAAATACTAAAATTATTAATACATCTTGGAAAGTAGTACTTGGAAAATTAGGTTTTATGAGAATTTATTATGAAAAATTACCACACATTCATTGTTTGGTATTTAGAAAGTGTTTCTACAAAGAAGCAGCATTAAAGCGTATCAATTGGAACAAGATTCTTAAAGATGATGAATTGTTTTCTTCGATGAAAATTTTTATTCCAAAAGATTTCCATGTAAAATTAAAAGAAGAAAATGATCCAGCTGATGCAAAATATTTTAAACACAATGATGAAGAAGTGCTTTCATTTTTCAATGAATTGCCTGATACAGATTAATTTTACTGTTGCTTGTAAATAATGTTAATATAAATATATTTTTTTAATAAAGTAAATTTCTTGATTTCATTAAAAACAACACTTTATTTTCCATCAGTCATATCGTAATTTTTCAGTCATTATAGTTACATACAGAATAAAGGGAATGGAACACTGGAAATTTTTCTATAAATGGTATATAGAATCTTTGACATAATCTACTTCTTCTACATAAGCTAAAATAAATAAAATAATTATTATAAAAAAAATGATACTTTGACATAATTTCTTTTAAATACATTTATATTGTTGAGCATATTTGTGCATTTGTCTCAACAAAATTTCAGTCATGAAAAATTGACATAGGCCATTTAAATATTTGTAAACAAAAGCATTTCACATCAGTTTTTAAAATTGTAATTAATACTACCTTAATACTATCAAAGAATTCAATTCAAAATTTAAAATTATTTTTAGTTTTTTATTCTAAATTAGTAATAAAATCTTAACTTTAAACTTATTTGAAATTTTAACAAGCCAAACACATAGGTGTAATACTTTAACGACTTTGTCATCAACTCTATATACAAATAAAAGCAATAAAATTTTTTTTAAAAAATCAGTCGCATAATAAAACGTATAACATGAATATGAAACGCTTTTGTGACATTTTTAGAGCTTTAGAGTTGTACTAATTGTATTGTATTGGTAACAGGATCCCAAAGAAATCTGTAGGATTTCACAACATCGTCATATGAATCGTATAAAAATTGTATAAAAGTTTATAAACTCGTATACGTCAAATACGAGAAGAGAATATAAATGTTTTTTTTTTTTTTTTGTTTCTTGACAGTGAATAGACAATATATCGTACTTTTTTTTTACAAAAAGATAACTAAATTACATTTACAAGTGTATACGTAGAGGTACACTATTCGACTTATTTTCAGCCTTTAGTTCGCATTTTATACGGTTAAGTGTTTCATGGATGAATTTGAAAGTTGGTCTATCCGAAGATTTTCGATTCCAGCAAAGTTTCATTAATTCGTAAACCGACTGCGGGGTATTTTCTGGGCATTGAAGGACGTTGCCTTCTTTTATGTATTTCACGACTTCCTCGTGTGTCATTCCATAGTAAGGCTGAAGCGCAAAGCTGAATATTTCCCACAAACAAACAGCGAAAGCCCAAACATCCGATTCCACCGTATATTTATTATACAGGATACTCTCTAATGGCATCCATCTTACAGGAATAGCATCTTGATCATCTCCTTTATAATAATCTTGCAAATAAATCTTCTGTGAGAGTCCAAAGTCAGCAATTTTCACGACCATGTCATCGTTTATTAAGCAATTTCGGGTAGCTAAGTCTCGATGCACAAATTTCCTGTCTGATAAGTACACCATGCCAGAAGCAATTTGTCGCGCTATATTTATGAGATCCATGTGCGACAATCGTGAATCTATAAAGGAGTCATCTTTCTCAACATTACGAATTATATAGTTACCAGGTGAACATGAACGTAAGAATTCATTCAAATCACCTCGACCCATGTACTCAAATAATAAACACATTGGACGTCCTAAAGCACAGACACCCAAGAGTTTGACAATGTTAGGATGGTCAAACTCCGAAAGAAGACATGCTTCTCGTTCAAAATCGACGAGAAGATCATCAGAAGCTTCTTCCTTTAGCATTTTTACAGCCACGTTAGTAAACTCTTCTCCAGGCACTAGACCAGGTGCTTTAGCTTGAAAAACTCGACCAAAGGCTCCTTGGCCTAAATCTCTCACATATATGATGTTATTTCTAGGGAATTCAAGTTTCTCCAATTTTGGATTTAGTTGGATACCTGTCTTATGGTATGCATCATTATCTGGCAGCTTATTCAAATCAATGTTAACTTCCTAAAAGTGAAAGGAAAAATTTTAAAAATGTATAATTGTATTGTTAAAAAATTTCATAAAATATAAACATTATTTAATAATACCTGGCATTCTGTTTGATTATATCCTTGATGTTGTTTATAAAATCTTTGGCTTATTAGAAATATTAATAAACAAATAATCACAAAAATAAATGCTAAAGATGATATAATAAGTATAAAAGTAGGCGTTAAGAAGCTGGAGTCTCTTACAGGATCATTTGTTTTTACTTCAATATTTATGGCAGTTGAATTTTCTGATAAATATAATGAAAAGTGTTACTTTATTTGATTATATAATAAATTTTAATAAAAAAAGAATAAATATTACCACATAGAGGAATGTCACAGTGCTCCCACCTGATGTTACTATCCATAGTAAAGCACCATGGCATTTTTTCATCACCACCAGGATTGCGGCAGTAATTTTCTCCAAAAAGAATCTGTGGAAAAACATCAGGTGGACCATCATGACTATGAGGTTTTTGATCCTTCCACAATTGACAAGCTAGACCACTTTTTGTTTTATTCACTTTACCCATGTAAAAACGTCCATTATCCTTATAGCAGTCATCTGAAAAAATATCAAAATATAGAATTAATATTTTCAATATTTACAGAAATCAGTATGATTAAAATAAACAGTTTGACGAAAAACATACATGTTATAAGTTTTTCATTTATAACGGTTAATGAAGCATGTGAACATGTCATTTTCTCCTTAGAAATCTTTGGTAACTTTTCACATTCTGGAAGTCTAAAATGACCTCTAGACCTTATATAAATATCTCTAAGTTTGTTCTCTTCAATAAGAGCCCAATCATTAAAACAAAATTGAAGTTTAATAGCCTTACAGTCTTCGTAACAAAGGGGTAATCCAACACCTCCTTGACATTGTGGGAATGCATATAGACATAACATTTTCTAAAATAAAATTAATAAAATTTTATATATTCATATAAAGTATAATCGTAAGAAAAGAAGTTTGTATAAGTTTCATAAAATTATTTGATACCTCTGCTGCAGCACGACATGGTCCTGTCAACTTTTGTATCAGTTCATCCCATAAATCAGTAGTTATCTTTTCATTTAACCATCCACTAGGATTATCAGCAGAGTCATTAAACCACACTGTTCCGATACCAGTGAGATATTTTTTGCAGATTTTGCCATTGTATGGTGCACAATAACCACCTGGCTGACCTAAATTCACAAAAATCGTAAAATAGATCCAACACCTAAGTTTTGATCTTAAAAAAAGTTCTAATCTACTTACTTGCTGATATAGCAGTGGTGAAACAAAATGCAATTGTTACCAAAATAAGATTCCAAAGCATCATAGTGTAAAAATTATATTTTGTACCATGTGTGTTCCTACCCTTAAAAATTCTGTACAAATTCTTCCGAGAAATATAAATATTTAGATTTTTATTACGTTATCTTGACAAAGGAAGGTGTGGATTACATTTTTTCTTTGTAATCTTCGACGATTCATTTGATACACGTCAGTAACACCACGCTATTAAATTCGGCATCAGACTTTTTGTAACATATCATCTTAGTTATTTCGTTTGTAAAATGCATATAAAATGTCGAGAAATGAGTTGTAAACTTGTGTGAAATGCGGATAAGCGTATAAAAAACGGTCTTGATAAAAGGGATTAGGCAGTGTGCGAGGCCGCGCGAGGGCATATAAATTTTCAACGCCCCAGAGACAACGAAAACCGTTGTTCACAATGAAATTCTCTTGAGACATTCATCCTCCAAATATCACTTGCACTCGGTGCTTTCATATCGTAAGCGTAACTAACTTTGAACGTTTCTACATAAATAAAATTATCCTAATCGAACCTTATCGACTGAGAACTACTTGCTCGCGTGCTCTGTTCTCGGGAAACTAATATATATGTATACACGATATACGATAAAAAATAAGCATGGCGACATCCATGAAAATCCGCCATTAGTTTTCGAATACGACGAAAATGGATATACGTACATCGATTAAAATTTAGCAAGATTTGAGAAACAAGTAATTAAAATAAAACTAACAATCTTTGAATAAGTAAACA
>JAWWEM010000010.1:2656436-2667685 GCA_035582935.1 Ormyrus thymus
AATGTTGTAACCAAGTACTTGTAAGGGGATAAGGGGATAAAGCTTTCTTCATACTAACGTTGACATAGACTACGCAGCCTATGAGAAACGTCACGAATGATGGAAGTTTTTTCCACTTATTTCTAACAGTGTATATAGGTACGCTTTCTCCCTTAAGAGATCCTAACCAATAAATTTTGCATTTTTGTACTTTTATTGCTGCTATTAAATATTTTGTATAAATGTAATTTATTTATTTTAGAAGAAGATATCTTTTTGTACAGTGACTTTATGAAATCTCATATTAAATCATAGTAGCTTATATTTTATTTTTAATCGCACCTGTAAACTACTCCAAGTGATATTAGTTTTAGAAGAAATATTAAAATTTAATTACTTTTTAAAAATCGTGCAAATTTGTGATATATATTTCGTACAAAATGAATGAAAATGCGTCTGCAGATAGTATTAATGAGAACAGTAGTGGACCTTCACATTCTAATTTAAATGGTGGATTAGATCTATCGAGTAAGTGTTGATTTATTCTCTGCTAATACTTAAATTTCTATTCTATAATAATATATAATAACCTTTAATAATTTAGTAGGTAACAAGATGCCTAGCACAGTGGAAAAAGATCCTCTACCTCTAAAAGAAGACAAGATGCCTATCAAAGAAAATAAGACACCTGTAAAAGAAAATAAAACACCTGTAAAAGAAAATAATTCACCTGTAAAAGAAAATAGTACACCTAAAAAGGGAGCCAGTACTTCAAATGAAAATAGTTCAACTGGTAAATCGAAGAAAAGAAAAAAATTATTAAGAGATTCTAAAGCTCCTAAGCAACCTCTTACTGGTTATTTTAGGTAAAGTATTTTAATTTCTATTAAAAATAGAAAACTTTTGGTAATAATAATAAATAAAAAAATAGCTTTTATATAAATATTGTTTAATATTTTATATTAATTTTTCAAATCAATTTTTTTATTTATATAAATTTAATAATTTTATTCGTGTATTTTAAAGGTTTCTCAATGATCGAAGAGAAAAAGTAAGAAGTGAAAATCCCACTATGCCATTTTCAGAAATCACAAAGCAATTGGCTGCAGAATGGAATGTATTACCAGCAGATCAAAAACAGGTAAAATAATTTTATTTATATATTTACAAAAATAATTTTAGATTTTTTTCAAAATCACAATTGAGTTTTTAGCAATACTTAGATGCTGCAGAACAAGATAAAGAACGCTATAATAGAGAATTCAATGATTATAAGCAAACTGATGCTTATAGATTATTTTTAGAAAAACAATCTGCTGAAAAGAAAAATGAACTGAAAAAAGAGAAAGAGAGAAATGGAACTGACAATAATAGTGCAAGTACTAGTAATTCTACTGAAACTACTGTAAGAATTATTGAAAAATATTTTTGTAATAAAAACATTTTTATATTAATTTATCGTTAATCTTGTATGAATATTAAACTTATCGAAGGAATCTCGACAGAAGGAAGACAAAAAGGAAAAAAGTAAAGATAAAACAAAGGAGAATGGAACATATGATATTCCAATCTTTACAGAAGAATTTTTAGAACACAATAAAGGTACTCTGAGTAAATATAATTTAAATTTTATTTAAATAATTTCAATTCTAATAAAAAATCAATTACTTGTTAATTTAGCATGTGAATCAGAGTTAAGACAGTTACGTAAATCAACTACAGATTATGAATCACAAAATGCTGTTTTGCAACGACATGTAGATAGTTTACATGCAGCTGTAAACCGATTAGAGACTGACACAAATCATCAAAAACAAACTAATGAAGCACTTTTGCAACATTTAGATACATTAAGAACTCATTTAGCCTTAGGTCTGGCAAGTGTACCACTAACAGGTAAATTTTTAAAATTCGAAAGCAATTTTTATTTTAATTTTACAAAATATAGCACAAACGTGCATGTCTATAGATTTCAATCAAAACACAATAATTTGTTTAGAATTAAACATAATACAGTTTATTTTAAGTAAATATTGCGGATACATAAATTCTATTTATATTATTTTTTTAGACACGCACGAAGGAGCAACGCTACAAAATATTGATTCCTATATCGAAAGACTTGATTCGTTAATGAATAGCAATATGGAACCGTCATTGCGTACGACAGTCCGAACTGCAGTATCGCATCTCGACTTCATTAAATGACCCATGCCTTCGCATTCAGCTTCGACGGCAACGCCAAAAAATCATCGTTCTCGACATAGTCATCGAAAATCAGCCGTAAACAATTCTTAATTGGCAATATATGTATAAATTTGATTATATATCTATACATATATATATATATATATATATATCTGCGATGAATAAATTATTTTAAATTCTTTTTAATTGCATTAAAAAGTGCAATTCTCTTCAAATGATTGTTAAAATTATATCTTTCCATAGTGGTAAATCTCTTAAACTTTTGATTTAAAGAGTTCTACACTTCTTTTTGTACTATTTAAAGAATATCTGTAAAAAAAGGTAAATACCTGTCATTTATATGTGAATAAGAAATATAGCCTACTTACTACATAAAACTAAATAAATGTTTATTCTACCTCAAGGCCGCTGCGTTCGGCCGTTTATTTTTTTCACAATCAGTTACAATTTGCTCAATTCGAGAATACAGGTATTTAAAAATCTCTGTACTAACTTTAAAAGTTGCACTTAAGAATTCAAAACAGGTTTTTGAATTTATTTGAATGTGTTTGTTTAAAACGCTCCAAAGAATTTCATTTAATTTTTCTCTAAAAGAAATAACAAATGAAATATAAATCTGTTAAGAAAAAAAATGATGTATAAAAATTAAACTTACTTTATTTTAGGATTTTCTTTGTAGTATTGATTTACTGAAATATCGTTCAAAAGATCAATTGTTTGTTGTTTATGTGGATGGAGATCATGAACCTTCATATAGCAATTAAGAATTAATGGTATACAATTGGAAATTACTAAATCAATAACATCAATAGAATATATTGTACCACTTCTTATTAAATTCCTCAAAAGCAGCATTACCTATAATAAATAACTAGTTTTAATTATGTTCATATAAAAATTTAAACATACTTATGTATCACATTCCTAGCAATTTCACAGTATAATACTTTTAGTCATACCAAGTAACAATGTTTATGTGTAGAATTACCACCAGGTACAATGATAAAATTACAGCCTAACATATCAAATGTTGAACGGACGAAATTAGGTTTGGCCTCTAAAAAGCACTTTGAAAGACTGTCTGATACTTTAAATGAGTTTCCAGTACTCGTTTCTATTGTTATAAGTAGTGGAAGATACCTCTCAAAAAGTTCTCTCATCAAAGTTTGAAGAAAAATATCTGATTTTATATTTAAATTATCAATTCCTAAAATAATCATTGAAAAAATTCTTTGTGTTAAATGCATCAGATATAATTGACTAGATTGTTCGGAGGGTAAAGCGATTTTGTTAATTAAAGTTCTTAACATATTGGATGGTTGGTTCTGAAAATAATCAGTAAGAATTATTAAACCTTTTGACAATTATTTGATATTATCTTGTAATAAACCTAAATGTATAATACAAACCTTTATGTATAATATCGGTGAGCAATAAAGAATAACGGCTCCAATACATCTATAAATCCAAGTGGACAATTTTGTTTCCTTGTTCTCTTCATTTATTAGTTGAAGAGTCCATTTATCGAGATTATGAAAAAACTGTCTACACAAAGTATCAAAAGAAATAATCTGTTGTTCTGACTAAAATTTAAAAGATAAAAATATCTTTAAAAAAATAGTTATACATTAGTAAAAAGAAATTTAAGAGGATTTACCCTTATTGAGGATCTTTTCCTTGCAATGACCATTAAAAAAGTAATAATGGTTTCATTACTTTGAAGAAATTCATTCACATCAATTTCTGAATTAAAAATATCTTTAATCTCAGTTAAATTAACAATATAATTCTTGAGAAAATTTGTTTCGGTATTATTTTCACAATTTAATATATTACATTTTACCCACGCCTACAAAATACGTTTAAATTCAATATATTTTAAGAAAGCATATGTAACTGGTAATTAAATAATTAATTAAACAATAATTAAAATTTACCTGAATGCAAAGTATATTAAAATTATTAATTTCTTTTTTCAAAGTTTTCAACGCTGTATCATTTTGTAAAATCAACGTTAAATATAAGCGTGTTATTCTAAAAGAATTATTAAGAATTATTAAACTATTAAAATTTCATTGAAGAAATATCTACTGAAGCAATTTTAATTACCTTATATCTTTAATTATTATAGATGTAGTAAAATGCTGAAAAAGTGATACCGGAGTGTGTCTGTATTTTTTGGCTGTAAATGGATCACGACATGCTTCTAGTGTAAATGCTACAGCCAATTTTGTAGGATTCTCGTAAAAATCTGTATTTAAATCGCAATTTGTAACCATTTGACGGACTCTGCTAGCAACATGATTCCACAACGAATTAATCATTGCAATACTCCCTAAAATCAAAAATATACGATTGCACAAAGTTTAACATACTTAATCAATATGTAAAATATATATTTCAAGAAATTTTCAATATAAAAAATGTTACCTATAGTATTAAAATTTTGAAGCTCATTACATTTTTCAAAAACTTTTAGAAGAGTACTTGTTAAAACCTCTACTCTGTTAGGAGCAGATTCTAAAAGGTACCGATCTATCCAACCTCCGAGAAAAGCATATTCATATCGTCCAAAATCTTCACTTTGTAATAATATAATTCGTAAAACATCAATAAACCATATCATCATCGAGCGAGAAAATTCATCTTTTCGGCAACTTATTGCATTAGCCTAATTAATATAAAGAATTATGTAATTTCTTAAAGTATTGTAAAAAAAATTACAGGTACAACGCACAAACAACATTTTTTCAAAAAACATTTTTTTTTAATTACCATTTCCGTAAAACTTTCTGTTAAATCCTTGAAACATAATTTTTGTTCATTGTACAATATTAAAACAACCAGCTTACTCTTCCAAATTAAGCAAAATTTTTTACCACTAGTAGAATCATTCCAATGAAGTACTGATGGTAATAAATTCATCATAGCTGAACACTAATAACAAACATTTAGTGAATATTCAAGTTAATTTCAATAAACATTTTTAAAACTTACCACATTATTAGTATCTGCAGTAACAGCTAACGTCAGAAATAAAGAAATGAAATTATAAAGACCGCTTTCAGAATATTCTTGAATTTTATTTTGAGAAAATCTCGAATAAATTCTTCCCTTTATTTGATTCCAAATTTTTAAATCAGTATGATTATAATTTTTTTGTAAAAATTTTCCTAAAATAATTATTTAAGAAAAGGTATAAATAATAATTTTTGTAACGTTGTACATCATTAAATTTAATATACCTAATAAACGTAGAAATAAACCAAAACTAGTCTCGTTACTAATTTCATATTCACTTTTAAGTCTATTTCTAACTTGATCCAAAATGTCAATTGGCATTTTCCTAAAATAAAAATAAAAACATAAAAAATTCAACCATAAAATCTATATATAAAAGCTTCATTTTTCGTGATCACTGACGCAGAATTTGTTGTTAACAATTTAATAAATTAATTTATATAAATTTTTCATACTTTTCAGTTGTTGCAGACCAAAGACCTCGAGTTTGCATTAAGAATGGTTGATCCAATCTTTTGTGAAAACAATCCCATAATATGGTAATAATTTGTACATTCGGTATCCACCATTCAGAATTCAATACATGAAGCATTGGTATCATAACGCACAATTCTTCATCGATTTCATCTCTGGCACCATCTTTACCACCTTTATTTACAAATATTTTTAATATCCTTTCTACTTCTTCGATATTGGAATGTGACTCTGTAAACTGCAAATATAAAATTAGTATTCCTAAGTATAAATTCGACTACTAAGTACGTTATTATTTATATAAAAAGAACATAGTTTACTCTACTGGAAGGTCCATTGCAATATTCACCACTCCAACTATATCCATACAGTAATGTTAAATGATATATCAGCCAAATGGAAAATAATTCTGGATTTTTGCAATGAGGTAAATTTATGTTTTCTTCAAAATTAGAATTTTCTTTGCTACACTCATTGGAGAATAATTGATTTAATATAGAATTAACATAAGACCAGAAGATCTGAAATAATTGTTTATTGTAAAAAGAAGAGTTTTAAAGCTTAATAAAATAATGTTACCTTACACACACCTTACATTTCTTTTTTACAAATAATTTATCGGTATAAATTTGTAACATAATCCATAATTCCCTTACACATGTACAGCTGAAAGGTGCCTTTAATTTTAAATCTGCCGTTGGAACCTAAAATCATTTATTTTTTTATTGATATTGTTATATATATACTCAAAGGGGAACACTTACAATTGCAAATACTTTCATAGAAATATAAATCAAATCCCCTATTGTTTTATATATACAATTTTCTAACTCTTCAGAATTATTATTTACAGGTTCCCAAGAATTACTTTTTATATGAATAAAAGTAATTAATATCCATCGTAAGTCTAAATGTGTATGGTACAAATGGTACTCTGGTTGATTGCACTATGAAATTAAGTTTTTTTTCAATTTTGTCAATTCCAAATTATTTAATTTAATTATAAAAGATTATTTACCTTATTGCCAACATTTGATGTAGCATACAGAAATATAGAATCTGGTATAAACTGCAGTCTTCCTAAGAATTTTTTAATAGTGCTGAGTAAATCACTAAAATCATTTTCTGCAATATCAGCTACATCTTTGATAGAAAAATTATCTTCCTTCAAACTAAAAATATTAAAAATCAGAATCAAAATAATTATCTTTTTCATCACAAATTTTTAGGCTTACCATTGTAAATAATCACGTAGATAAAACAAAAATTCACACACCGTTTTCCTCAATAAAAAATAATCTGTACTGTCATTAGATAAGGACTGTTTGTCAAAAGTTACTATTTTTTCATGCCTACTGAGATGTTTCAATTTAGCTCTAAAACAAAGAATTCATAATATTAATGTTTAAAATGATTTTAACTCTATTTGAATAATTTTAAAAGTCCAAATTTAATCCAAAATACTTACTCCATACATCGAACAAAGTGTTTAAGATCCAACAATACATTTATTCCTTGTATTTCACAATTAAAAATTTTGTAAATAAAACTTGAGCACGACCTTTTTTCATTTAATACATTATCCAATTCTTTTTGTAAAATTAAACTAAAACTATTTAGTTGCCAATCATTGACATTTACTTTTCCATTGCAATTAAAAGTTCCTTTGGACTGATCACTAGTCATCTGCAATTTAATTTTGCTTTTTAAAATAATGTATTTGTTATAAATTTATGTACAGTTGTTTGACTTACTTTTACTACAAAAAATTAAAAGAGAAATAGATTGTACATAATTCTCGTCACATATTCATTTTGTCATTTCTGCCTGTTTCTGTTTACGTTTTATAATAGTTTCTAACCAATTAAACTGCTGACAAATCCTGTACCCGCCAAAACTACCGCACTTCTCCACGTGTCTTTAATATTGACACTGGTTAGACTAGGTGTGGCATCTCTAAAATCACGTGACTGGACCGCAAGTCGAAATTTGATTTTTATATTTTTTATGATTTTTGCTTTTAAATTATCTTATGAAAAAAATAATGAATTTCTTTGTTGAAACAGCAAGTCGAAAATTTATACTTCTAAAATTCTCCTTCTGCCTACATATAATTATCTGTAGAGAATTGTAAATTTCATAATCAGATATTTAAAAAAATATTTTTTAACTCTCAATATCGACCGCGTCACTTAAAACACTAAAGGATTAATTGCTTAAACTAAAAAAATAATATTTAAAAAAAGAGTATACTAATAAGTTATAAGTTACTATATTAACTTATAATAGTTTATAAGCTTATAAACTTATTAAATTTATTATTTTTGAGAAAATGTTGTATTCCTTCATAGAAAGCATGTGAATTATTAAAAACTATTTATGAGAAATCATAATTAAAAGAATATAATAATCCTTAGATTTATGTTACAAAAATTATCTCCACTCAAATGCATTGAAATACAAACAGATCGGTTTCTTTTAGTAAAGAAGCGCCGCAAAGGGCGCCGCGAGCACATTATTATTCACATAGATATCGTCGCAAGCTCCGCCCTGCAGCCAATGGCATTACAAGAATGGAAAACAAAAAGACAACTGGAATTTGCCAAAAGAAGTCTAGCGAAGACAAGGATTCCGATAGAAATAAAAAATCAAGAATTAGTTTAAAAATGAAGAACTATATAATTTCGATGCTCTTCTGCAATTTAAAAGATTATTTAACAGTATGTACAAATATATGATACGCTATTTAGCTTTTTACGGTAATAAAAATAATGAAAAACAAATTATCAACATATTTAATAATAAAATATAGTAAAAACGAACGGAAACGAAAACCTTAAAGATGAATTACTAAAAACTCTTGTGCAAACATGTCCAACAATTCCCGCGCAATTGCATAACACACCTCCTAAAAAACGTTATTTCACACATACAGCCAACCCATCCTGCTCCAGCGTGAAACCCCCGACCCTCGCCGACATCTCGCTCCGGCTCGCTCCGGAGCGCTCGCCCCCCGAGAGCATCGTCATCCTCGTCGGCCCGATGCTCCGCGCGGTCTTGTTTTACCCGCTGGCGAAGAAGAGCTTGCGCGCACGCACAGCTCGGCGGGGCCGACCTTGGCGGCTATCCTTGCGACTATTTTCGCAGTAAGGCGTTTCAACATGATAGATGAGAGTTTTCTAAGTTTCCACGACGTCGCGCATTTATACCCGGCCGGTGCCAAAGTCTCGCGGCGGCGCGTCAGCAAAACCGACGAATAATTTAAGATCGCAGACACTGCCTGTCGCCGCGCGCCCCTCTGCCTCCCCCCCCCCCCCCCCCGGGCGGGAGCGCTTTATACGTACATACGCCGATCGACGCCAAGGCGGACGCTTTTTTTCGCGTCGTTTCGGCCGCGGGCCCTGAACTTTCGGGGATGAGCGGTAATGAATTTGGAGGCGGAGAAATATTCGAGAATCGTTGGACAAGGGAGACTTTTGCTTGAATTTAAAAGAGGGGCATCGGCAAATGGTATGAAAGTGTAATAACGGTCAGCTGGCGTTAGAATTTTTTATTGGAATGACTGGGCGGCGCCAGAATTTTTCTTTTAAGTATTTTTAAATTGCAGGCTTGAAAATTTTGTTTTGATTCTTTAAATGTTAAATAATTCGACTTTCTATAAAGAAACTGAGGATAAAACTAAATTTTCTGCGCTCGATGCCAAATGCTTCGTAAGATAAAAATCAACTTTGACAGATCGTAAAATACATTTTTTTTTTTTTTTAAGTTTAAAATAAACTTTTTTTACAAAACTATACAGCAGCCTATGAAAAATTTGTAAATTCAACAATCATTTCTAAATTTAATCTTTTTCACCCTCGATCAATATAAACTATTAAGACTTTTTCCGGTTTCTTGAAAAAAAAAAAAAAGAAAAATACCGCAATCCTTAATCCACGCATCCGCGGGATAACGCGACAAGGTGATAAACAGGTGCACTTCCTCGCGCTCGACGTAAATGAAGACATAAATAACGAAGGAAAGCCCGAAAGGCACAATGCCGCCTCGTCCGCGTCGTGCGATAAACCACACAAAGAGCGCGGAAAAAGAAGAAAGAGAAGAGAGAGAGAGAGAGAGGCGAGGGGGGGGGAGGGTGGCAGATCTTGTTATTATTCCCCGCGGGTGCATGATTTAATGAGCAGTGCATACTTCCGACAAGTCTGCGGCTGCTCTGGCGCGGGACACCCGAGCGAGCTCCGCTCCGCGATTCGCGAGCGCTTTATTTATAATTTTCTAAACACTCCGGCAGGCGTGCACGGGAGGATTATTTATAGCGGGAAGGCTGCGTGCCGCCGGGGCGCGACGCGCGCAGGATCGAGAGCGAG
Source organism: Ormyrus thymus (assembly GCA_035582935.1). Lineage (NCBI taxonomy): Eukaryota > Metazoa > Arthropoda > Insecta > Hymenoptera > Ormyridae > Ormyrus > Ormyrus thymus. The sequence goes on from JAWWEM010000010.1 coordinate 2,666,483, forward strand.
AGGAGTCCGCGCGCCGCGGCGGGCCATCCGCGCTCAATGAGCCGAAATGAAAAAGCGGGAGAGAGAGAGAGAGAGAGAGAGAGAGCTTTAATTAAGTCGATTGTGCGCGCGGCCGAGCCCGCGTCATTTTTCCTTATATACCAGCGGAGCCGCCCGCACAAATCACTTTTGGAACCGCGCGGATTTTCGCGGGCGATTTTCACTTTAATTTACGGCCCTGGCATTGCTCGAGCGGGGAGCTCCCGAATCGAGGGCTCGTCGCTCATGGGAAACGCGGCCTTTTTCTCCGCCGATTCGCCGCGGGGCTGAGGAGGGGATGAAAAGCTTCGGTTATCTCGGGTAGCTTATAGCAGGCTGAGCGACTGTACGAGGATGAAAGGTGGTGCGATTCTTCGGTATAGATAATCGCGCTAAAAGAACGCTAGACTGATTGTTCTTATAATACTTGTTGGCGTCATCTTATACTTCAGTATTAATAGAGAAAACTGAAGCCGAGACAAATAGTCGAGACTGAAATCAAATATATATCCCACGTGCGAATTAGAGGCGGACATCCCCGCGATAAAGGACGGAAAAGCAGCTTGAAAATAATAAGATCTAAAGTCGCTGAAAGTAAAATGTAGATCAAAAACTGTTTACCGCTTCGTCGGATAAAAGCAAATAGTCCGCAAAAGCTGCTTACTGTGGACGTGTACGCAGCTTTTAATCAAAAGTCTTCAACAAGTTTATTTTGCGGATGCGTAACAGAATCACGTTTGAAAATGTAATGTAAGCTATTCGTCATAAGTTCAAATTTCTGAATAAGTATTTTAGCTTAATCTGCGGCTTATAATTTTACGAGTGATGGGTACATGAAATTAATCTTCGTACTTAAGTAATTGTAAATAAAAATAATTACAAAGAACAGATACAATTCATCACACAATTAAAAAGGCGGCTTCGTATAAACCACAGCGTGTAAGATAATTAAATCAAATCTTGATTCTTTAATTTATTTATTCAGACAGAGTTTGGTCCACATTTCAATATTTAAGCTTCTTCGGGGCTTTACAAAACAATAGTGATTTATTTTTACTAATATACACGGAGAAAAATTTTCTAGAAAAAATTACAATAGTACATTTTGATTTGATCACAGACTGCAAAAATCCTAAAAAATTACCATGTTCATAGTTAATTTTACGAGGTCAATGATAAATTTTC
>JAWWEM010000010.1:2667785-2680804 GCA_035582935.1 Ormyrus thymus
TTTTAGGATTTTTGCAGTCTGTGATCAAATTAAAATGTACTATTGTAATTTTTTCTAGAAAATTTTTCTCCGTGTACAGCTAAAAAGTTAGTGGAATTTTAAATAAAAAAAAAAAGTTATCAAATGAAATTCATGACACTGTCGATGGTTACTTTTTCTCTTCAGTATAATCTTGCAGTAGCAGTATAACTTCATAACAGTATTGACCTTGAAAAAAAAAACTGAAGCCCAAATACTCAAGCACCCATCAATCCGCCATTCACATTGCCTGAACCTGACACCTCTCAGCCGTGACTCGAGTATGTAACCATTTGCGCAACTCGGCGCAGCTAATTAAACTCCCCATCGCATCCGCGCGCGCGCGATTCTGCCAGCAGGGCACCTCGACAAATCGCGAGTGATTTTCACTCGAAGCGACGGAGCAGCCTTCCCTCGCGTCCAAGGTCGAATCGCCGCGCACGATCGGGACGAGGAGCGGACATATACGTTGGGGATCCGTCTCTCGCGTGCGATCGCGCGGCGAGCACGTGACGAGCTTTGGGGCGGCGAGGCGATGCGACGCGGGTAAATGATTGGCCCGGCTGCTTTGCGACTTTATGGGGCTTCGAGCCGTAAAGGAGGTTCAATAGTTGTGAGAAATGAAGCGAAATTGAGACTGCGAGCGAGGCGACGTCGTGTCGTTGGATTATTTTATTGAGCAGCTTCTCGAGAACTAAAATTTTCTCGCCACTTTATCGACAACCCTTAAATATCCCCTGCTGTCCGCCTCTTTGCTGTCTGACTGTCTATGATAATTAAATACTGGCAAGCAAATGAGATAATTAAGTATTGATTGAGATATTGTCAGTTATAGATGTAAAAGCAAACTTGGTCGACTGGTTAAGTAAATTATTAAGCGACGATTCGCCGAAGATCGAGAAGCGATCGCGGAGAGCCTAAGAGTCACTCCGACGTCCCGGATCTCGAGAAAGAAAAGAGGAACGAGCGCTTGGCCTTTCGACACAGAAAAAATTGACATCGGTACAAGTTGAAGTTGACGCGAGAGGCGTGTTATTTTTAATAATACGAACCATCTCACCGCGGCAGAGTGGACGGAAGCGCAAAGTTTTTCACCGCGGAGCACTGGCTTGTATATTAATACGAGCCGTGACTTAATGACGTGACGTTTCGTGTATTACAAAAAAATCTGGTACATACATATATATACATTTATATATATGTCGAGAGTCGCAAAAAGAGATGCGATAATGCGAAGGTGCGACTTTGTTGTTAACTTCTCGCGTTAAAAGCTTATTTTAAAACAATGCTTGAAATGCAGCAAATAAATATATAAATACTTTATAAATAGGACTGAGAATTTTGCAAAATTCGTAACGTCGTCGTTCACGGTCGCTCCCGAGTCACATTACACATCTACCCTTCGTGCACGCAGATCCGAAATACGAAGTCGATTCGGAGTCCCGACAGAAATCTGCGCAAAAAAAAAAAGGAGCCCGCCGACTTCGCGCGGCGAATCCAAATCCGATCCGAGATCCGATCCAGATTTAATCTCGCGCCCTTCGTTCTCTCTCTCTCTCTCTCGGAGCGGGCGACAATAATCGGCTCGCGCGCGACAAATGGGCACTCGCGTTAGCCTCTTGGGCGAATCGCGCGCCAAAAAAGAGCAAGAGGCAAGGAGAGAGAGAGAGAGAGAACGGCGCTGAAGAAGCGTGGAAGCCAGGGAGATGTCCGACTATATTTGGGACGTTGAGCCGCCGCGCTTACTTGGCTCTTCTGGCCCACTTGGCCGCGTTGATTAGGAGTGCGCGCCTATTTTTAGGCTCTCTCTATCTATCCGTCTCCCTTTCTTATAACTTTTCTCTCTCTCTCTCTCTCTCTCTCTTTCTCTCTCTTTCGTTAGATTCGTGCTCCTGTAATATTCTCAGCCGTCGTGTCGCGCCGCGACTTTTTCCGATTTTCTCTGGATCTCGGCTCGATCGAGCTTGCGACCGAGCTTGATAAGCTGTGTTGGGCTTTTGCGCCGACGCGGCTGATTGCAGAAAATAAAGAAGATCGAGACCGATGAAAATTTGCTGGATTCTTTCAGTAAAAAAAGGAGTGCAAATTCAGAAGATATTTTTGAGTGTTCATCTTGCACTCGAAATACGTACGACTTAGGAAAGAGCCAATTACAGAACTGATGCACAATTTTTGTATATTAACCCGTTGGCGACGTAGTGGTGACGTCTAAAAGTAAGTCATTTAAAGAAATCAGCGTGATGCAGGTGGAGCAATTCGAACGTCTAATAAAGGCGGCTATCTTTGGTTGTCATTGCAGCAGTAATCCGCTGATCAAACGTCGTTTCGATTTCTACCCTGAAAATTTGAGTATTTTAAGCTTTCGTGGATTTTCTCTTGCAAATTTTCTCTCGCTGATCAGATCATCTACTAAAATTCTCTACAACAGAGGCGTTTTAATGAAATATAGTGGCGTCGGTGTTGTTTCAATTACTCACGCGAACCAAGCAGAGAATTTTCAATGCTGAGCGCAGTTTTGAAAACATTATCGATGTAGAGTTTCTAAACACCTACATGAGTGTATGGGGAATCTATATTAAGATCAATGAGGAACAAAACTCTAAATAAAGCGCAAAGATCAGTATTTCGATGTATTTTCAAACTCTTGCACGTGTTAATAATAGTTTCTTAAGGGAACATTCACATCTGGAAGTAACTTAACAGCGTTTTATGGTTCAATAAAAAAACGTGCCTCGATCGACATATTATGAACCTAGAATCGTTACACTTTTAAGAATATATTATCACACATTTCCCAAAATTAACCTAAATGTATACTAATATAATAAAAAATAATGATCAAATTTCTATCAAATTGCCTTTCTTGATGTAAAAAAACAAATTTTTTGATGGAAATATTTAGCATCTTAAATCGTGTTCCCGTAAGATTTGAATAAACTTTATCCAACGTAAAAATCTTAAAAGAGCGCAATTCCATCAAACTATAGAACTGAAAAAAAAAATTGTACTAGAAATTTCAAAAAAAAAAAAAAAAAACCGTTAAAACACATTCCCAACAACCCCCGAAAGAATACTCCCAAAGCAGAAATCGATAACTCATCCGCGATTTAGTTAGCGGCGGCAGCTCCAAGTAAATTTGGCATAAACTTCCCCCCCCCCGCCCTCGACAACTCTCTCATCGCTCCCATCGCTCGTCATCCTCTCTCGCCGGGTCGTCGGTGCGTCTTGTTCTTTCTCGGGCGAGTTTTCCCCGCGCGCGAAAATCCGCCCAGACGCCAAAGCCGGCCCAGGTAATGGAAAATACTTGGATTGAATACCTGGCTGCGGGCTATTTATATTCCGGGCCGATATTACTCATCCAAGATCTTGTCCGGTGCGTGCGAGCTTTTCGCCGATGTACCTTGGATTAAGCGCTTCGCGAGCCGTTCAAGGCTCTTCCATCTCTTCCCCCCCTCTGCCGCGCCGCGCGCGCACTTCGCTTTCGATTTTCGCCTCGTGCACGATCCGCTCTGCGGCCGCCTCTCGATTCGATTTTGTCAAGGAGCCCGGGATTCTCTCGCGCACAAAAGGCCCTCACCTATTTCCGAATGCGCGGCGTGCGTATAATGAACGGCGGGCTCCTTCCCGATTATTCTTCTCGGATCGGGCCGACTTTGCCGCCGCTCCCGAGGCTCGCGCGATATCCGATCGGCGGGAGGGGCGGCTTGAACTTGCGCGCTTGCCAGTGAACGAAATCAATTAGTGTCGCTTCGATTTTACGTTAAATTGTCGCTTCGTTATAGCGGGGCTTTTATGTAATGAGACCTTTTAGGTAATTTAGATGGATGCGCCGACCGCTCGAGTTATATTTCGTTCCCGTTGCGCCTTGCGCCGATTTCGAATTTTTGAAGACTTCTTCGCTCGATCTAGTTGGAACGTACAGCTGTTTTAATTTTATTTAAACTTTGTTAAAGCGCTAAACAAGCGGCCGCTTTATTCTTTGTGCAAAAAATCTTACCCGAACCTGACAATTTCAAACTTACATTTCCGATATCTACCCACGACAATCGGAGCCATCGACGCGGCTCGACGCGTCTCCAGCGTGAAATTCGCCCCCGTCGAATCGGCGCGTATCCGCAGTTCGTCGGCTTTTCAGAAAGGTGAACGCGTCGGGCACGCTCGCGAGAGAGAGAGCGCGACGCGTTCCTCTAAAAAAAGACGCGCAAACTCGCCGAGAAATTCCGCGGGATCGCCGTACCGCGGCGTCTCGTCGCGGTAACTTTACATCCCTCGTAAACGATGTCTCTCTCTCTCTCTCGATTGATGGTGGCAGTGATTTATTGGGCAAGTGGTGGGTGGGTGCTCGGCCCGCGTCTCAATCTTTACGGGAAGCAGTTGTGGGGGAGAGCGACCGCTTGGTCAGGTATAATTGAATGTTAATTTTTCCAAGCGCGTTTATTGAATGTTTGCTTGGTTAATAGTTTATTTTTAAGTGATAAAAAGTCTTTTTCTTTTAATTTCTATAATAATTCAAAAAGTAGAGCGCATTCGAAACGAATGTAAAAACGTCTGCGGCGATTCCTCTTTGAAAATAATCAGTCTTATTTTACAGCATTTTTACGTGCTTCTAAGAGCATAAGAACTCACTGTTAGAAATTTTAATTCAAAACAGAAAAGAAGCGAGAAGAGAGAACTGCGGAAAAATTAATGTAGAAGCGCAGAGTGTAATAAAGCGATGATGACAGCCGATGTGACGTAGCGTACACGTGGAAAGAACTCATTAAGTGACTGTGAAACGAGGAGAGTCGGCGTAATACTGAGCTTCGTCAAAACCCTCTTCGGTTTTTATGATCTTTTCAAACTTTTTCAAATTACTTTATGCGCATTAGCAATGCATCGAATTTCTTTATTTGCATAATTTTAAACATCAAGTTTTATTATTTTAGAATCTTCTTCTTGCCCCGGTCTCGAAATATTTCGGATTAACCAACTTTTTCCGAACATACGCGTTTAAAATAAAAGCGCACGCCAAAGGTAACGGAAAGTTTTACGAGTCTCGAAGAATCAGATTTTGCGTAAATGACGTACAATTTGACCGAGCTCTTCTCTGATCTCTACACAGTTCTCCTAGATGTACTAATGCGCTTTTTTTAGATTGCTCAATTTACGCGACTGATTTTATCTCGAACGACTTAATTAATCGAACGTTGTACCCGAAGAAGAATCGTAGGTTCTTGTGCATTCATTGTAATCTCGCTTGATTTCCTAAAGTCTTATTATTCGCCAAATGGAAAATATGTAATTATTGAGAGTGTTTTGTGAAAATAAGTGTTCTTAAAATTTATTAAGTAATAAATTAGAATTTGTCAAATATAGAACTTTTGGCACTGAAATATTTTGCAGTACTTATGCAATTATTGAAATTCGCTTACTTAAAACAGACTTTTCCAATTTCGACTTGAAAACGAAGTAAAATAAACTGTCGCATTCAAATTAATATTCCACAGTCCTCCCCAAAAATAAAACCTTTTAACGCAACGGCAAAAAGTAATACTCGAAGAAGACAATAAAAACTTGTAAATATAATCCCGCAGCGGCGTGCATCGAATTCCGTAAAGCCCGTTAAAAATAACAGCTTACAATTCGACCGCGTCAATATCTCCTACGGAGCCTCCCGAGCCCCGAACATCGAGGGGAAGAGCGACCGAAGGAACAGAGGAGAAGACGCCGAAGTCGAATCTTCCGTTCTCCTGCGTACTCGCTCATTATGGCCCGTAAAAATAGAGCGCCGTTGTGTTTCGCCATCTCGTTTCCGTGCTTGGTTCAAAGCGCCCGCGGCTATTCTCGTCAAGCTCCCCCTCTCCCTCTCTCTCTCTCTCTCTTTCCCTCCGTCGTGCGTACGCGAGTTATGTAAAGCTCGCGGCGCGGCTTTTCACGTTTCGGCGGTAGGCGTGAAGCTCTGGCTCTTTCTCCCGAGAGGTGCCTGCCTTCGAAAGTGAATTATGATCGGTCATTATTCCCTTTCCGCGAGCCGCGCGCCAGGCACCTTTGATGCCCCGCGACCGGGGTGGCGGAACCGAAAATACTGGGTCGCGGGCGGCTCTTCCGCGAGACTTTCCCCCCGCCGCTTGACTTTGACTTCGCGGAGCTTTTAAATAAAGATCTCGCGCTCCGGGACACCTTCTCACGGAGGGATTGAACGTTCTATTTTGCGACTCTATAGGTTCTCGTCGTTGGCGCTTTTTTATCGGCCGACTCCGGGGCGTGCCCAAGTTTTTGCCGAATTCTTCGAGCTCGGCCTCGGCAGATTTTGGGTGCCTCGGCTCGCATCGTCGTGCTTTCGTTTCGCGTGACTTTTTTGAAAGGTGAAGAGTATCCAGGCAAGCTGTTGCACCGACGTTCGTTTCGGTGATTTTTAAAATGGTACGAGGAAAGAGTGGATTTATCAAACACGAAATCTGCTTCTTTCGAGAACTTGCAAAATTTCAGGATCTATTTTCGCCTCCCTCACTGCAGCCGTGGCGATCGAATAAAAATCACTCGCCGCGTGTTTATGGCCTGTTTTAAAATTGTCGAACAAGCTGCAGCCAGACGAGTTGACAGCACCGTGATAGCCCAAGTTGGCAAAACGTGTCAGGCCGCGTCAACGGTTGCGCCGCGCAACGAGAACTGAACTCTCAGTGTCAACGAACAGAGCGAACTCTTGCGTCATTCGCATTATATGACATCCGCGCGCAAGACGCCGCGTTCGCTTTTCCCATCGTTCCGCGATTATCCGGCGCCGCCTCCTGTCGCATAGAAAAATAGATCGAGTCGCAAGATCAAGGCTGCGATAGAGAGAGACCGCATCGATTAAAATAGTCAGTTTTGATGGGCCTTCGTCGCTCTGTTACGCGTCATTGTGTCTAAAAATCTTGGTCTTGGGATGGGGATGGAGTGTATTAGGTCTTGTACGATGCTTTGACTGCTTGCTTTTAAGTAATCTCTGGTGCTTGTAATTTGTAAAATACATCTCACTAAAAATGTTACATTCTAAATAACGAGTATCACCATTAATTAAACGTAAATTGAGATTATTTAATTTCAAAATAGTGCTTCCGTCGAACTCGAACTTAAATTAACTGAGTAATGGTTGCCCTTGTAATTTATCATTGCTCAGTATTCTTCCAACTAAATATGTTAGCTCGAACGACATGCAGGTTTGACGGTGTGCACGTGAACGCCCTTTCGAGTATTATAAAAATAGTTTTCGTGTCTGGCGATTCATCCTGTCAAATTTTCGATACAGAACGATTATTTTTTTAACCCACTGCACGCGAGCACAGAAGGCTGTTACTTAGAAAATCGAGTTAAGGTGAAACTATATAATTACTAAAAATATACCGCAAGCGCAATTTTTACTATTTGCCCAGATTTCCTCACCGAGCGCTGTCTTATACTGTACCAATAATAATAGAACATATATATTCAAGTATCACTGATAATTACAATGAATATTTAGTTTTTAAATTCTTTCTTAAAAAAGTTTCATAACTTTAAGTTTACGGCATTCCTCATTTTCTAAGAAGCATTGCAGTTTTTTCAATTCGAAAATTCGTTCTATTTTTAAACAGAATTTGAAATATTTCTTAATTATTGCGTCACTTTTTGCGAACAATAATAGACGTGATCCGTAGTACTATTTTCTTACTGTTAAGAAAACTCACTTGTTCAATGTCTGGCCAAGCATGCTTTTTTCTACTTAAACATTACTTAATGTATTTTTAGCTGACCATTTTGTGCACGTTTTGCCAGATCGCACAGTTTAACTTTGGCTTTCTCATTATTACTTTTCCTTTTGTTTAATTAAAATAAATAATTTAATTCAAAACAAGCTTTGGGTATGTTTGATAAATTTTCTTATTCTTTATAATACAAGTAATAATATTCAGCATTCTCTTTTAATATACAATCACAAATTGAGTATCATATATAGACTATAAACTTCAATATTTCAAATATTTAATTTTATAGAAATATTTTCAATTGGATTCAATAAATAATTGCTTATAAAAACTGAAATTAATAAACTTTATCAAATTAAATGACCCCAAACAAAATTGAAGATTAGGATGCACTCGTTCCTGTGACCGGTAGGTGGCGATCGATGCAACCATCGCTCGCGCGAAGAATATTATACCTATATGTGAAAAATCTATTTTAAACCTAGACGCAAAATGAAAATCATCATCTCGTCCAGAAGTGCATCTAATTGTCAAGCCAACACAAATACCGCTGACCCCTAAACCCTCGCCCCCGAAGTCGACCCGGACCTCGCGAAGCCTCGGAAAAAAGCTCTCGCAAGCTCGCGAAGGAAAGTTGGAGCAGCGGTCCGGTGCACTGGCGGGTGGCCAGCCTAGCTCGTCCCGAGCCGGTCTATAGGCTCTCTTGGTTCGCCGTCCTCGCCGCCAGGGCTCGTCGCAGCCGCGCTACTTAAGCTCGGCCGAGGTGCCTCGCAACGCCCCGTTTATCGCCCAGACAGCCGGCGGACCGACAAAGACTCCCGTCTCCTCCTTCTCTCTCTCTCTGCCACCGAAGCCGATCATCGTCAGAGCCTCCTCGCCGGTCGCGCTCTCCCGACTCCCGCCAGCTCCATCCAAGCGCTCCAGCCGCGTTATCGCGTGGCCCGCGCGGACACGAGCGCGGACAGCAGCACAGCCGAGCCCCGGGCTGCCGGCGCGCGCGGCTGCGCCAGACGCCCTGCGAGGGAGGGAGCCTCCCCCGATCCACGCTCCCCCGCTCCCTCAGCGACGAGGGACAAGTGCGACGCCGATAGATAACTCAGTGCCGGGACTCGTATTGCCAAATCGGTAAGTCTAATTGATGATCGTCAGAGCGCGACGACGAGCTTTCATGATGTATGTTGAGAGAGTCGGTTTCGTATAGTGCGACGAGACTTTTTGGCGGCAGTGCGGAAAATCTTGTCTGTATAGCGCAGTGCGTTGAGGGCCAGTGGCAGCTGTCGAGGGGGGGGGCATACGATCTTGTGAAAGGTACGAAGTGATGACCGAGACTCGTGCCAGTGAGACGTTGAGAGGGGCAGTCGGGAATTATGGACAAGTGTACGTGCTGATCTTGTGCAGCAGCTTGTGGCATTCGATTTCTAAAGCAAAGTGCGTATACGATGCAGTGGAACACAATTGTGGCTTTGAATTATTCTTTTGGAAAGAACGGCAGACCGCTAAAGGGTTGTAATAGGCGCTCTTTCGGAAAGCCTTTCAATTTCGTTGCGATTTCATTTGATGCTTGGGTAACATTCGATATTAGCTCGTTCTCTTTTCGAGCGAATTTATTACTTCCGAGTTTAAAGTAATATCATTTAAAAATAGAACGTTTCATGAACGGAATATATGCCGAACTAATTTTGAAATCAATAGCTCCTTATCTATCGGTGCTCATTTAAATTGCTGCTTTATTCCTTTTCGTGTTACTTTCGGGTTTCGGCAACCCGCTTATGTGACATGAATTCGCACAGTAGAAAATTTTAAATCTTCCGGTAAATTGTTTTGTTCAACTCGAATTCTCTATTTTTATTATAGAGTCATTTTTTCATGAAATTGTGATCCACTGTTTTTAATCCACGCTCTAGACTGATTGAAAATGTAATGAAACAATTTTATTATTAATTTTTTGAAACGAGACGCTTTGAAATGACACAAGACAAGTACAAATCAGTAGCTACGGATACACGAGAATTCAATTTGGTAATTTAGCATTTGAACATTCCTGACAGAGTCCTTGGTGATATGCGTAGGTAACTTATATGCGAGAGAGTACAGGTTATTTTTGATTTTTCGAGCACCGCTAAAGCCACTTTTTCTCTGCGATTGACATTCTAATTTTGCTTCTCGGTTTATTTATTCTCCATTTCTTCTCTTCTTTCATCCTTTCTATCGTATTAAGAACTGTTAACGTTTCCAGCGGTTTTCTCTAATTTTTCGCAAATTCGCTGGTCATTCCTTTATACATAAAATAGCATTTCAAGTGTATTTGTCTTAATCTTGGTCTTGCTGACGTTAAATGATCTTGATGAATAGAAGAAAAAAATTCGTTTGAACATTATGTATCAATTCTTGTACACTCTTTTAGATTACTAAAAATAATTTTTACGCAAGTTGAACTTGCATCGATAAATACGTATTATTTTTTAGTGCAGCAGAATTTTGATAAAATTATTTATTTGAGTTTAATAAAATCTAATTAAAGCAATGTAAACAAGGCGAATTCTTGTTTATTTTTTAATTAATTATAAATAACGCGCGAAGATCCATCATCGTATATTTAACGTGGATAGAGCCAGACTTCCCGGTGAATAACTCGTCGTTTTCCGTCATGTTCAGCTGTCAGTCATTTTAAAAATGCGACGAAGCGTTGGTTTATTTTCAGATTCAGCTCGGTAAAGGAAATTTTTTATGCTTTCACGTTACGGAAAGTAATGAAAAAAAAATTGTTATTTACCGTCTTAAGTACCGTCTTCGCAATGCGCAATAAAATAGTAATAAAAAATCAAATCCCCAAGCGAACAAGAAAATCATTTCCACAAGTAAAAAGAGTCAGGTATAGCCATCGACGCGAATCACTTCCAAAAAGCCAAGCTCGCGAGCATAAATTTCAATTCGACCGCGAGCCCCGTCACCTGGAACGAGACCAAAATCCAAAACGCGCGAAGCTCACCCGCGGGCGGATCGGCAGATCGGCTACCCCTTTTTCTCCCCCGAGACGCGTCGCCTCGCTCTCTGGGACGCGCGCGGACCTTGGTGCGTTAAACCGGCTGACCTACAACTCTAGAGCCAAGAATTCACTTTGAGCAATCTCGGTGCGCCTCCGTGTTTCGGGCGCGGAGAGACTCTCGCCCCGAGTTTCGGCGAAGCCCCGGCGGGGGATCGGCTGCGAATGATCCTGCTTCCGCTTCCTGCTCTGCCGCGGGTGAGCTTTGAGTTTTTTTAGGCGCGCTGCCGTTCGCAAGAGTTCTCGGGAGGCTGCGAGTATAATTTTTCTGAGAATTCGAAAAATTCAATCAGCTCGGTTAAAGGAAAACAAGAAATATTAATAGACTCGGAGTGTCTTTTGAACTAAGGCAACGCTGAATTTCAAGGTCAGCATTATTTTCATTCTTTATTAAAAAGAAGATAAAAGTTGTTTTAAAAATGTTTTTTTTCAACTTTCTCAATTCTATTTTTTTCTCTCGCGCGACAAAAAAGTTTTAGGCAACGCTGTATATATCTTTTGTATTGATGTATAAGGCGCTCATGAAATTTATAAATATAATCGAGAGAGAGAGAGAGAGAGAGAGAGAGAGAGAGAGCCTTATAAATAAGTGAATAAAAAAAAGTTCTTAAAGCATTGTCAAAGACGGATACGTTGTCGTAAAAAGTGTATACACTTGCAATCGAATAAATTATTTCGCGGGGAGGAATGAAAAATAAAACTGTAAAGCGACGATTGCATTTTTTGCCGGGACGGATAACTTTTTTCAATGCTGAACTATTTATTGTTGCCTAATGATTTAAATTAAATTAATTTCTTTTTTCTTTCAAGTTTCAAAAATAGATCGCTCGTCAAGCCTTAACGGATTACTTTAAGCAATTCTTGCGAAATAAAGATTAAATAAATATTGTTGTATGGTTAATCGTCTAAACAATTCATAGACGAAATACAATCAATTAACTTCAACGGGTCACAGGGTTGAACCGCTGCGTAATTTTCAATTTAAAACCTGCAATACTAACAAATAAAAAGTTAAAAAATATACACTTTTCGATAATACGAATTGCTTTGAATTCCAACGGTAATAAAAAAAAACTAAGTTCTTTTTCAATCCTGTGATGTCACAAGTCCGTGACGTCAAAAACAAATATACACTTTGAGAAGTTTCCCAACAGATGCTTCTCGCGTGTCGCTCGCTTCCTCGCATACTTCTCCGCTTGTCAAGCCGAAATTAACACGCGTCTTCATTATCACCGTCAAATAGATATTAGAATTCAATTACGCCAAATAACCACTAAATCTCCGCGGCGAGGGGCATAAACGAGAACGAGCGCGTCTCGGATTTCGAAAGTTCCGCGAGAACTCGCGTGCTCCTCTCCTTTGCGCGCCGCGACGGACGTATCCGGAAAGAAAAGGGCCGCGCGGCTGCGTCAAAAATCCACAGGCTTGTCGAACGTGTCAATCACGCGGGATATATTGTCGCTGTCGCATACTTGCTTGACAGCGGCGGTCGTGACGGCACCGCGTCGCCGCGCCACTACAATTACTGACGTAATTCTGGCAAGACCTCCCCGCCTACTGCTTCTTTTGTTATTATTATTATTATTATTTCTTTTTTTTAATCTCGCTTCTCTCGCACCTCTCGCGTGCCTTCGTCACTGCGTTTCGCAACGGGCTCCGAGCATTGTTTCGGAATTATTATTAGTCGTTATTGTGTACACTACACCGTCTGACTTAATGCGTTGCTTCACTACTTGCTCTCGTTTGTTTCTAATTATACGGTTAAGGTATCTATAATGATACACCTCCCCCGTTCGAAGGCACTCTGCTCTCTACCCCCGAGAAAACTGAATGCTAACAATCAACGGGCCTTCCGACAAATCACCTCTTACTACCTATAAAATCAAAAATACAATGCCCATCCGGCAGCGACAAAAATCCACCGCTCTCGAAAAAAAAAATACTGCCCGCCGATCTTCCACGACGCGCAGAACATTCAGGATACGAAGCTGCGTAATACGCGCCGCCGTTATACCGCGCGGTCCGCTCCCGCTCGGCGAGCACGTGGTCGCGAGCGCCCGACGGCGTCAGGGGGAGGCGAAGCCAGCGGCTAAAGCGGGGCAGGAACCCGCCGCCGCTACCCCGGCAAGGTTAATCGCCATCCGAGAATAAACGGCCGAATCGCAGCTTTCGCGCCAATTTCGAATTTTCCGATGAGCTTTTTTCGAGCTCGAAGGCTATAACCGCGGCGGGGGGGGGGGGGGGGGGGGGGGGGG
>JAWWEM010000010.1:2680814-2692313 GCA_035582935.1 Ormyrus thymus
GGCTGAGACGAAGGTCGCCGCCGCCGCCGCCGCGATTTATGCCTCTTTATAGAGGGAGAGCTCGCGAGCCCGACGGAGGAATCTTTGGCATTAATCGCCGAAACCGTCCTTTTATCCCGCCGAAGATTTTATTCTTGGCCGATTGTCGGGCGCGCGGCGGCGCGCCGTTAATTGTTATATTCGCTGACCTTTCGGCCGAGCGCTTTGTGTATATATGCGCGGACTGTTTTCAGGCTGGCTCGCCGAGCCGATATCTCTTGCGGTCTGTCCAAAATCCGCGGCTCTTAATTACTTCTCGTCTGCGAGCTCCTTTCGCCGTGATTTAAACGCCGCTCGATAACACTGGCCGGGGGAATTAAGGCGCGAAATCGCAGCCGTCGCGAGGATTAATTTTAGAAAAAGTATCGGGAAGCCGTTTGCGCACCGGTCGTCGGCGGGCATTCCTCGCGCGCTCGGGCAAAGTCGAAGCTTCCTCCCCGAAACGGCTCCATTGACTAAAAATATAAATCTGGACAGTGCGCAGTCTAGGCTCGTGCACCGATCGGGAGAAGAAGCCGCGGCGCGTGCAATTGTACGTGCTCGCCGCGCGCGGCCTCAGGACAGGAATCCCCTGATATTGTCGAGACCTATAAATAGGCTTGGGCCGCTTGGCGCCGCGCTTTTTCGCGTAGGAAATCGCCGCAGCCGCCGCCGCCGCCGCGGCCGTTTAGACATCTGCGGCTCTCGGGTCGCTTTTGTCTCGCACTTTGCGGCGACCGCGGACGCCGGACGGCCCCAGTATCTCAAGCGTTTTATTCCCTCGCCTCGTGTGCTGCGGCCTGTGAGTCTCTCTTTACTTTCATTCCTTCGCTGCGTACTCGCGCGGGAGAGGATTCACGCTCCCGCGCGGGCTGTCGTTGTATTTGCGGAACGTGGAAGCGGGACTTGCGGGACGGGCGATTGTGGAGCTTTCGAGTGGATTCGTATTGTCTGGTTCGGTGCGGGCTTTTTGGATTGCGAAGTGAATTGTTCGATTGTGGCGCGTTAGTTTGTTGTTTTTTGTTTTGTTTTTTTTTTTTTTTTTTGTTTCTTTTTAAGTGGTGGTTGATGCAAAGTGGCTTGAAAATATTTAGTTAATGTTACTTACGTATGTTTTGCCAATTTAAAATATTTAAAAGTTCGTGGGTAAAGACTTGTAGGATTAGGTTAAAATTTTGTGGGATTCAATGATATTTAGCAATAGAAACGTTTGAGGATATTCCTCATTTTGTAAAGCATTACATTTGTACACCTGTTGTGCGTGATAATACGCGTAATAATACTCGTAGGCGCGGATAACAAAGAAACTTTTGGCGAGGAAACGAAAAACTTTCCGCAGAGTATAGCTTAAAGCGTAGGCGGCATTTTGAAGTTTGAGGCGTTGACAACTCCGAGTTTTGACCTCAAAACTGAAAATTAGCCGCTTATTAGGCTCCAAAAATAACTCTTATACGTTTTTCTGAGGTAATTTTTTTCACGATTTAGCCAAGAATTACATTAAAATACGTATGTATTACAAAGCGTAAACTTTATTTCATTCTGCATATCAAGGAATAAGTTTTTCTTATACTTTTTTAATAACAAATTTATATATAAAAATTTAGCTAATTTAACATTCCGAATATCTAAATGTGTAAAAAGCAACAATTAATAACGCATTTCAAACAACTCAGACGTTTAAAATGACCGAGTCTATAGATTATAAAATTTACGGCTTGTATCAAGCACATTAGAAGACACTAATGTTCTAAGTAGTAAAAATGGAAAACCTTGAATTAAAAAGCTATATCGCCGTCTAGCTGCGAAAAATCTAAATCGAACGCTTTCCCAGTCTATTTCAAACGTTGGACCTTGACTTTTATCATTTAAATTACTATCAAATTAGTCTACGTTTATATCGTTTTTTCAATAGAATTTTCACCTTTTACTCCGCTTTGAAAAGACAAACTTACACGCAAAATTAAATACGTTCTGCGACAATAAGTGCTTCTTCTACATAAGACACCTTTGAAGAAATTTTTTTTTTTGTCAACTCTTGTACCTCCAGAAGAGAGCTGCCTTTAAAAATTGAAAAAAGCAGCCGCGTAACCTTGACCTGCAATGGAGCGATCTCGGCAGCGTTATTCAAAACACGCATCCTTGCGCCTCGTGCGCGGCCGTTGCACCCTCCAAACTTTCATTGTGGTTCATGGGTTTGATGGCTTCGAGCTTTGCGAGCATTAGCCATAGCTGCCGGTATCGAATCAGAGCGCTTTACAATTTACGGTTAAGCCCTATATTTTCGTAGAAAATTTTCGAGTAACTTGCAGCTGGTTAGTCGGCTAAATTGGTGTCTAAAAATAGCGGGTAATCTGAAATTGATTTTGAACACGATATTTTCGGCTAATAGCCGATAGCTACCCGACCTACTGGCCGGGATGATAAATTATTGTTATTCTATAATATATAAATTTAAAATCGACAGCCGCCTCAAGAATAGTATCGCGACAATTAGCAGCAATTACATTTGCGGAAACGTAATTTCTGTATCAGGTCGGACTCGGCGGATCCATTGAAAGGAACGGCAAATGGTAACGAGTAAATATACGTGTATAAAATCGATTTCAGGCCACCGAGAGGTACCGAGACATTGTGATGAATGAACGCTTAAATTGAATTGCGGCTTCGAAAAGAGGTTGACTATCTTGCCAAGCGAACCGACATAATGGCGGATCTAATGCACTCGTATAAAAATTGCGATTAATCTAATTTTAAAGCAGAGTAAATCAGCTTTCTACCTCGACTCGCTCGCGATATTCTCGTGCCGCGACACAGCTTCATTTTAACGGGAAATCTTTTACTCCGACGAAACTTGAAAGCTCAAAGCTTTCCACACTCCCATTACGATACCGCAGCGATTCCCGAAGCGTCGCTAAAAGAAAGTGCAACGGCCGTAAATCACTGCCTCTCCCTCTCGCTCCAGGGGTACGGGCTCCGTCCTCCCGGTCGGGGGTGCCGCAATCGCCGCGTAGGAAAACAAAGCCGCGTAGGTAACCAGGCGGCGGCGGCAGCAGCGCGCAACAAGTGAGGAAAGCGAAAGCGGGATGAGGAAGGAAGGATAGAAGGGGTTGAAAAAGGTGCTTTAGCACACAGAAGAGCTATGTGGAGCAAAGGCTCCCTCTCTCTCTCTCTACCTCAAGCCGTCCGCGCAGCTGGCCTGCCAAAATAATTAGGAAGTCGTCGTCTAAAGTCGAGACGTGCTAAAAGCGTCCGCTCGGGCACGCGCGATTTGGCCGTCCCTAGCTCCGCCGCTTTCTTCAGTGCCTCTCCTCCTCGGCCCGTTCGCCTCTCCCGGGAGAGACGAGAGAGCGAAGGCGAGAGCGAACAGCTGGTGGCGAGCTGCCTCGGCCCCCCGGCCTCTCTCAGTCCGTCGCCGTCGCTCGCAGTGCCTCCTTCATCCCGACGAAAGCGAGCGAGAAGGCAGCTTGTAGCCGCTCCCCGAGGAGGAGCGACGAACGGCAGCAGTCCGTGTGCTAATGCATCCGGGGCAGCCACCTCGCCGAGGACCTGAGCACCGATCTACACTCGACGTCCCGTCGAGCGAGTTGTTCGCGTAAGTCTTCTCTCTCCGCTCACTCTCTCTCTCTTTCTCTCTCTCTCTATTGCTGTCCGGGGCGAAGAGGCCTTTTTCCCTCGAGAGGTAACCGTGGAGCCTTTTCGGGGGGGAGGACGGTGAGTGACCCTGCCGTGACCTTGGGGACGCAAGTTTAAGGACGATCCTAATCGATTCCGTGTCGCTTCGGCCGGGCTGAGTAAATATTATGGGGCGCGCGATCGACTGCTTGCGACGAATGATGCCAGCTCGCGGCTTTTGAGATTGATTTGCGCTTCGTTACTTGAATGTTTGGCCGGATTTTTCTCAAGGAGGGCGACTTTGAGATAGTTTACTGGGTAATTGTGCTGCTTAATGAAATTGCTCTGCGTGCCTCGAGGGAAGATTACATTTGAATTAAATTTTTAAATTAATGAGAAATATTTCAAAAAGAAAAACTTCAATATGCTTGAATAAGATTTTCCTAAAGTTAACGCGGTGAGATTAGAATAAAAAAAATACTAAAAAGCAATTAAAATTAATTATGGTATTAAACTTTTAAACGCCACGTGGAATAATAGTATTTTATTTTTTTATTTTTTAAAAAGTTTCTGAATTCGAATTATAAAATTAAACCCTCTGCGTCTCGTTGCTGTTACATAAATCCAAGCGCGCTTCTACAAACTTCAAGGTATTACGTAAAAGCCTGATTTTCAATTTTCTTATTAACTTTCCAAAAATCCACATTAGTTCTTAATTTTTATCAACGTGAAGAACGATTCAAGTTTCTAGCTTAATATATACTTTAATAAAAAATTTTAATTATTATTCTTATCTAACATAGTTGTGTTTAAATAAAGAAAAATTCTTTTAAAAGAATAAAATTAACATTTTAATGGTTTATCATTTTACCGATTAAAAATAAATTCAAGTAGAGCTTCCAGAACTTACTCAATAAAAATACAATTTCTTCGGCGCTCAAAACATAATTAATAAAGCATTTTCAAACCGTACAGCGTACGTCTTATAAATAGTCCGCTCGTTATATTTATTGGCAACTTTCAAAAATTCTTTTCACCTCAAGCGCGCCCCGCTCCTCTCTAAAATAAAACCGACTTGCGCACTTTTTTCCCCCGAGCGAAGAAAAAAGGAAAAGCAATCGCGAGAAAGAATGCGTTTAGCTTATCAACAAAAGCGTGATGTAACGTCGGGCCGATCGACAGCCAAGTCCGTCCGCCAAAATTCTGCGCGCACATATAAGCAAAGTCGCGCGGCGCGAGAAGCGCATTATAAAACAGCCCCGCCGCCGGGGGGGAGGTAAAAACGAACAAAGAGGAGAGAGAGAGAGAGAGAGAGAGAGAGGCTGCAGGTCGGGCAGCAGCAGCAGCAGCATCATCCGCGGCATCATCTTGATCCCGGGCGGCGGTTACACGTTACGTAAGCCGACAATGCGCCGCTTGTCCTTTTCAAAAGCGTCTTAAAATACGCGCCAAGGAAATAGCCTAGCAGAAGCCTTAAAATAAAACGGCAGTGCGTCACGCGCCCGCTCGCTCCGAGATCTCTCTCTCTCTGGTGCGCGTGTGTGGCTTTTCGTGTGCGCCGCGAGACGCCGGGACGCAGCAGCAGCTACCCCCGGGCCAATCGCGTCGCTCCACATGCTCCCGCGAGGCTCTACTCCGAGAGCCTGGCGCCAAATTCAAATCGCCCCATCGGCCAGCTGCTGGAAAACTTTATTTTCTCAAAGATTCTTGGCTTTCTCGAGGAGCGACGAGCTGGGCTCGGGAGGGTAAAGGGGCGCCGTTTTGAGAACAGCGAAAAGCCGAATAAAGCGGGTCAAGTCCGGGCTAAAGCGTGCAGCCTCGCGAAAAAGACAGCAGAAGGCGCTCAGCCCGCGACTCGTTTCGCTCTCTCTCTCTCCTTTGTTCCTTCGCTCGGCAGCTGCGTCTGTCTCGCTCTGCGCGAAATAGCAAGCGCGTGTACGACAGAGAGAGAGAGCTGGGACACGACACACGACACACGACACACGACAAGTCTACTCGCAGTCGTCAGTTCGCGAAGGAGAAGAGGTTTGAATCGTGTCGTAGACGTCGACTCGTGTATCTGCGAGCGCGAGTGTGTACGAAGGCACAGTGGCAAAGCACCATCGGCCGCACCGACTGTGTCCGTGCGCCAGGCAGAGATAGAGAGAGAGCAACCCTCTCCCCCCCGGGAAAGTTACAAATATACGGCATGACGTCGAGCCTCGGATGAAAAGCTCCGCGAAGCGCCGCACTGTGGACGAGGAATCGCGTGATGTTTCCCGAGGAACGTCGTCGTCCGTAAGACATAGCTCGCCTTCTCACTCTCTCTCTCGTTCTCTCTCCTCGCCGTTCTAAGCGTGTGTCGCGCGCGCGAGACAGCCTTCGCTCCAGTGCGTACGTATACAAGCCAGAGGATTGGCCAGTGTGCTCGTCGACCTTTTCTGCAACAATCGCCGAGGTGAGGAGCGCATACGTATTTCCTAACCTAAAAGGAAAGTCGCAGCAGCACCAGCAGCGTCGGACGAAGTCGCGCCTAAGTGTTTGTTCTCCTTCTACTCGGTATACCTGAGCGGCATCTCGGTACGCCAAGGGGAGCACGCGCCACACGCACGGGGCCACGTTGTTCGGGCCCTCCTTTTTGCTCTCCTTCGTTTCGACGTTCCCTCTCTCTTTCTCGTTCGCTTGCTCGCACGCACGCTCGTGGAGCTCGCTCGCTGTGATCGTCTAGAGTTCCCTCGTTGGAGTTTTGCTAAGCGGTGAGTGGGCTGCAGTTACCTGCACGATTACGTACGTTATTCACTTTTATTTGGCTTTTTAAATGGCAGGAGGTTGTTTTAAAGGGGCTGGGAGGGGGGGCTCGGCCGAGTTTTGACAACGAATACGCGAGCAGGCAGGAGGGTGGAACTTGCTGACGACGACGTCTGCGGATGTACGCCGCGTGCATTGGTGAATTCTGAAAAGTCGAGAATTGGAACGCGCGTTCAGTCGTTTGGAGCGAAACGCGACGTTCGGGGCTTTGAGTAGTTTTTTTTTTATTCGATGGCAAGAAGGTTCAGGTGAAAAACTGAGAATTCTGTGAAAGGCGTCGGTGAGGGTTTGGCGCCCGATACATTGTTTTAAAGTGCTGAGTAATATATGTAAAAAAAGTCAAAACTGTTACATTTGTCGGCTATAATTCACTGATTATCTTTATTTTATTAATCAATAGTCGTTAAAACTGGATTCCAGGTCGAAAACAACGTAAATTATCTGAAAATCGATTTTATTGAACCCTGGTGCACTTATGTTTACTCTTAACCTATGATTGTGTAAAATATTGTTTCTTAGCCAAATCTTATCATTCTTTTGCTAATCTGAATGTATATACATATTTAATATCAACTGGAGTAGTCAAGTTAGGTTGGTCTAGATATGTCTTTGCAATATTAATAGATTTAGTAATTAGTAAAAAGTCTTTACAATGAGTTTAAAAGCAATTCAATCGCCTAGGCCATATTTTGAATTTTATGCATTGTCATAAAGAAAGTGAATATAAAAAATATTAATCAATAATTTTCTCGCTTTGTTACAGAAACTAATTGGGTGAATGAACGTTTATAGTGGTTAACTAATTTCGGAGCTAAAGCAAACATGGATGACGCTCATTGTAAAACCGTGGACGAAGTCACAAGCTACTTTAATGTTGATTCTGACAAAGGTCTTAGCACAGATCAGGTCAAGAGAAATCAAGAAAGATATGGTCTCAATGGTAAGTACACATTTTTCAAATCAAAGCTCATTTTTTTCCTTCTCCTAAATTGTTTTATCTATGATTCAACAAGCAACGATTAGAACAGTTCTTTCGACCCTGCTGAGTTTTCCCATAAAATACTCAGGCTATTCAAAATATTTAAAAACAGGCAGGATGTTTTTTCAACTAATGGCTCTAGTCGATTCTCTGTTTCGAGGCTGGCCTCTCCTACAAAATATAGAGCAGATTGTGATTGTTTTCATGATAGTAGTTTATTTTCATAAATGAGTGTGACATAAAATTACACTGACTTTGATGCTTCAAAAAAATTTGGCTTATTCCACATTCGCTGTTTTTTTTTTTTTTTTTATTACAATAAAAATTTTCTGGTTAAAAATGAAAAAAAAAAAAGCAATGTTACAAAATAATCATTGCAATTTTCTCCTTCATTTTTCACCAGCAAGTGAGCAGTCTTCGCACGCAAGTTTTGCGTCTAAGCAAACTATCAAGTTACTCCCGCGCAACTGACTCGCGAAGGTGTTTACGAGCCTCATTGTTGAACATGTTTCTCCCTCCTCTTCTTTTTTTTTTTTTTTATTATTCTTCCCTCACCGCGATGAGGCAAAAAGAAAATAGCATCTTACGAAAGTAAAATATATCGTTAAATCCTCGCCGAAAATATACGTCGAAATCGTTCGCGCGCCTCGTCGAGTCAATAAAAAGTTTAACGAGAAGAAAAAGCCGAGTCGAACGCCGAGATAAAGAGAGAGACGCAAATGCGCCGAGGGAAGGAGATAGTGGAAAAGAGTAAAAATCGAGCTGCATAGCTAACGAGCGGCATTTGCGTGCGCTACTCGTGTACGTATTTTTATTCTTGCGCTGCTCCGATGTGCGGCTCGCGATGATGCCGACGGTTGATCGAACGCCGCGCGCAAATTTCAGATATTTCGTGCTTGCCATTGTCTTTGTAATTTGACGTTGGGGAATCACGTGCGGCTGGGATGCAAGGCACTTTGCCTCAACTTTCTGACGACTTGTTTTGCACGGGTTTTTCACGGTTTTTTTTTTTTAAAGAAGAAAGTTTTGGGCAAGTTTCCATGGTTGGCAAAAAAGATTTAAATGGCTGTCAGGGGGATTGAAATTTTTTTTTTTTTTTTTTTGCTCTTAAAATTTAAGTAAGAACATAGAAATGAAAGGTGATTCATAAATTTGATATTTATGAGATTAAACAAGGCCGTTTACTGAATATTTAAAGGTCTAATGATAAGTATCATAAATATTTATGCAATATGCAATTTACACATTTATTTTCATAATCATAGTTTTCTATTTTGATCAAAATAACCTAAAATAAAGTAGGTTCAAAATCTTCAAAGATAAATGAGCAAATTCCTTATCTTTTGTATCTTAAGTTTTCAGACTTTATCGAGTGAACTGTTGATCGTAGACAAAGATACACTGTTAATAAATTAACAATATTCCTCTGTTCTTTTTATCGAGAATCTATTGTTATCATTAATTATTAAGCAGATAAAAGTTTTTCTCTAGAATTTGCACTTAATTTTTACAATTTATTAACAAACACTTACTATTCGATCATAGTTTTATATAAAGTTTTAATTAACTTCCAATTTTAAACTGACTCTTGTCAAGGCACTAGATTAAATTTCAGCTCAATTTTATAATTACTAATTAATCAAAACTTACAGGAATTTAGAACACGGTAATGTTTTTGATTACTCCGTTAATATTCACGAGGAAACAGCATCGATTTTCCTCTTAGATAAGAATAAACAACGAATGAAACATTTCAAACTCGCATTACCACGTCAGCTATGAGAAGCAGCCATTTTCAACAGAATTCCTCAGCGAAAACGTGTAAAAAGCCTCAAAATCGCAGAGCGAACCGCTCGATTAATTATCCGACGCTCCAACGATACCCAAGAGCTAACTAAGATCGATCATAGAGCCGAAACGAGCGGCGCTCGGCAAAGTTTCCGCAACTACTGCCGGGTTCGCGCATCAGAAATTGCGCCTCACCCCGAGAGCAATCGAGAAACTCAACTCCGCCAAGCGGTGCGTCCGTCTCCCGCTGCAGCGGGAGGATCCCCGTGACTTTCGCCCGCGCCTCTCCTTAATTAGCACGATTGTTCGCGGCCGATTTGCCGTTTCGTTCGCGTCTTTGTTCTTGAAAAAGCCGAAGGCCAAGCGCGCGATACGGACATCGACGTGACTCTCTCTCTCTCTCTCTCTCTCTCTCTCTGCCTTCGCGCGTCCACGTGGTATATCGGAGGAGATATCGCGCGTTGCTGCTGCCTTTTTTCTTTTTTGTCGCATCGCAGCGGGGCTATTGCGGAGCCTGCATGACGCTTTTTTCGAGATTCCGGCGGAGAGAAATCCGAGCTCTTGGTTCACTCGCCGAGATAACAAGTGCCGTGACGAAGGTCTTTCGCGTATTTTAATAGAGAAACGGGAAGTCAAGACTTTTGCTGCCAATGCGTTTCGAAGGAGCGCGGCTCTTTTTAATTAGAATGTATTTTCACTTCTTCTGCTGTTTCTCATTGAGCGCTCGAAGAAAATGAACGCGTTGCTCTCCGCACAAAGTTATCGACGATTTCGTCTACCAGTTTTCCGCACAGAGTGCCGCTCAACGAGGTTTTCGTAAATACTTTACACGCTCTAACCCAGCAACTCATCGGCCGCCCGACAACCTTGAACCTTTCTCGAGCAAGGGACAAGCTAAAACAATGCATACCTTAGCCAACGAGAGCTGCCGCCAGAAGGAAAAGGAAAGGAATCGGCTGACGAAAGCGACATCGCCAGCTCCGCGACGGAGCTAATGAAAAAGGCAGGCCCGCGTCCAGTGCGCCTCGCTCTGCGGGAGCGCTCCCTGACGTGCAGCCATCGATCGCGAATCATCCGCTGATTCATCGAAGCGCAGCCGAACACGTGTTCCTCTCCGATTGTGCCGCGACCGGGGCTCTCCCTCCTTTGTGCGCCGCGACGGGCTTTCCTCCCCTTTTTTTCCCCGTCCGGCTGATGCTGGCCGCGCCGGAGCTACGTGGAGCTCGGCGGGTGGCCGGTCGGGGAAACGGCCGAATTTCTAACGGCGCGTCTCGACGCTACGGCGGCTTTGAATCTCGCCGTCGGCCCGGGCCGAGCGGGGATGAACCTTTCATTCGTCGACTTTTAATTAACGCTCAATTAATGGAGACGTTTTCAGCGTCGAGTCAGGAAGCTACCAATGCGGGACAGCTCTGGCGGAAATGGAACAATTGCTAGTTGAATGCGCGCCGCAGCGGGCGCTATATTATATAATTAAGTTGCTAATTCAGCCTCGCGCCTGTTAAATTCTTTCACGCCGAAATGCTTTCCTCGAACAATCGGCTCCTCTCGAAACCCCTTTCGCGCGCGATTATTATTCAGACTTCTCGTCGGCATGAATATTTATAATGTTCTAAAAATAATATTAATTTCAACAATTAATACGCCGCACGTGAATAAATTAACTCGGATTCGCCTCTGACCTAATTTAACTTCCAATCGAATCAGTAATACAGCCGCACTCTAATTAAAACCGCAAAACGTACACACACCCGCACCGCGTGCCGCCGAGCAACTTGAAAACTTACATAATATCTCACTCTAAAACTTTTCTCCGCGCCTCGATAGAAGAAGAGAAAAACAAAACATTTTGCGCGGCGTCGCGGAAGTCGCGAACCCCGTCGATCTCTCTCGCGGGAGGTGAAAAAAAAGGAGGAAGCATGGAAGACCTCTGGCGTTCCGCGAAGTCAGACGGCCAGTCGGACGGAGAAAGAATACGTGTACATGTACGTATCTCGCCGAGGTCTCGCTCGGAGTGCGCCGCCGTTTTCGCCTGGCCGAGCGAGGGCAGCCTGCCGATGACGTTAATCGTCAGCGGACGTCACTGCGATTGCGCAATTTTTCGAATTTTCTCTTGCTCGCTCGCGCGCGCGCGCGAGAGAGAGAGAGGTAGTCCGTAATTTGCGCGCGGCCAACTTGGCGCTCCGAGCGTCGATTAGCCTGCGTTAATTTTCTCGACGCGTCGCTCTCCCGGATAGCTTCCCTCTCTCTCTCTCTCTCTCTCTCTCTCTCTCTCTCTCTCTCTCTCTCTCTCTCTCTCTCTCTCTCTCTCTCTC
>JAWWEM010000010.1:2692340-2719671 GCA_035582935.1 Ormyrus thymus
AAAATAACAATAAGAAAAATTTTAAATCCATTAAAACGCTGATTTATTTTCGCGTCCGGGGGATTTATGTAATCTACGAAAATAAAAAAAGTCACTCAAGTCAAATCTGTATGATGCCGCCTATTTATTATTTATTTTTATCCGAGCGAGAAGATTTGAAAATAGTTCGAAATGCTTTTAACTACGTTTTTATAGTTAAATACTTAGCCGTCTGCCTGCTCTAAAACGCACAGAGACTCGTACATAAATAGAAGGGTACGGAAAAAGATTTAGATTCATATATTAGACGCGTTCTAGGACAAGTCCCCTTCCCCGACGAGTCGAAAATTAGCCGTAACGTTACCTATCCCGTTTTCCATTTATTACCAAGCAGATGGAAAGTTTGTTTTTTAAAAATCTTCATCAGAAACTCGTTACAAAAGTATCGTGCAGAAATCTTTCCTTGCCTCGCCCTAAAAAAGTTTCACCCACCCGACGAATTATTCACGCTTCCCGGCACGCCGAGCTCTCGGCTTCGAGCGAAGCCGGAGAATTGTAATAAAAAGAGTCAGCTCTCCTTCGCGGAGCATAATTTTCCGGAAGGCCGACACAGAGACCCATAAAGCGAGAGCGTCCCGCGACCGCGACGTCCAAGTCGGAAGCCGTCATTACTCGGGGCGCAATCGCTTTCTCTCTCAATTACGCCGCGGAGCAGCGGCGCGACTCGCTCGCCGCCGGTCGAGCCGCTGCTCGCGAGCCTTCTATTTTCGTTGCGTCCCGGAGAGAGCGAGTCTCCCTTGGAGCTCGAGCACGCAGACGCTGGACTTCCTCGGCGTGCGCGCACGTCCATTCGGCTCGTTTGTTTTGCGACGAACGTCCCGTTGTTTCGCTCGCACTCGAGGAGCGTTAAACAGCCTCCGCGCTCGCGGCGGCAATGACTTACTTCTTACGAATAAAGAGTGTTTACCTTTACCCGATAGCTGCGCTGCGTTTTAGCAGAAAAAGCTTGTTGAATCATAGGCGAATAATTGCACGGGTGACCTATATTTTAAATATACACCGTTCAAAGGCATCCCTTATTAAATCGCTTCCGATCGTAAAACTTAACAACTCCCAGAAGCGGCTCCAAAGCCATAATCACCATAAAGGATGATTCGCGCAAGATTTTCAACGCCAAATCAATACCACCTTGACCTGCCCGCAAAGCAGACTTCCTCCCCCGAATTACGAAAAAAAAAAAAGAAAACCACTAACGAAATGTCTCTTTCTCTGTTACAGAACTGCCAGCCGAGGAGGGTGAGTACAAACTCCGCGCGTTGCTCGCCGAAAGGTCGCGCGAGCGCGAGCGTTGAGTAACGCGATTAGCGGGTAAGCACTTCGCGGCGCGGCCGATCGATGGACGTGGATGTCAGCGGCGGGGCGCCGCTCAATGTAATCCCCGCGCGGACCGCGGAAGACTCGAGCCGCGCGCAAAAATCACCTTGCCCCGAGCTTGCTGCGCGCTCCTTCGGGCGTTCGTGTACGCGCTGTCGAGTACGCCGGTCGCGCCTTTCCAAGAGTCGAGCTTCCGATCGGGCGACTCTGACTTCTCGAGAGGCTGTTTTGATTTTGCCCCCCCCCCCCCGAAATTTCGAGAATCTCGCTTGACCGGCGCTGCGATCGCGGAGGCGCGAACAGGAACGTCTGCGTTTTTTTTTCTTTTTCACTCGAGGATCAAGCTCGCCGCATCGCCTCTGAACGGATGAAAACCAGCCCGTTTCAATTGACGAAAGAAAAAGGAAAGGCAGGCATTTCGAAACCCCCCCCCCCGCAAGGGGGAGGATCGATAGCTCGCAGCGACGTTCTCCCCCCTACGTGTAAATCGGCCGACTCTATAAACCATATTTAGTTTAGCAGGTAACGGCGCTGCAGCTTCGTCGTCGCTCGGCTTATTTATCGACGGCTCGCTCGCTCCGCAGAAGCGGCCGGGCGGGGGGGGGGGGGGGGAAGGCGAGAGAAGGGAAGAGAGGAAAAAAAATTGCACGCCGATCCACATAGTCAGGGGTGTGTGCACGTGCGATATGTTTCGCGGCGCGGCGAAACAATGCAGGCCTCGCACATAGGCGCCAGTCGAGTGTGCGCGCGCGCTGTGCATACGGCTTCCCGCGCCGCCGTTTTGTTTGCTCGTCCTTTTTTCTTCTTTGTTTTTTTTTCTTCTTTTTTTCTTTCTTTCTCTTTTTTTTGCCTCGCGAGGAGGTTGCGGGCCGACACGTCGACGCGCGCCTCGATGGGGTGTGTCGTACGGATGCTGCCGCTTCTTTCTCTCTCTCTTTGTTTTCGTCTGACCTTCGTAATCTGTGTTACACGCCTTTGCAGCCTGGCTTTAAAGGCGAAGTGCTCTCGGCTTCCCGGCCGGAGAGCGGAGCTTTAAGATCGCGCGCCGCGGTTGTCTTTAAAATTCCGACGCCGGATTACGGGGCTTATCCCGCGCGGGGGCGTGAATCTTTTAACCGTAATAAATTCCGTCGGCGCGTGCAATCATTTGGTCGCGTAGATTCAGCTGCAGCCCGTATATTGATCTCGTTCTGTGCCGAGCTTGATAATTATTTTATCTCTCTTTTTTGCATGCAGAATTCGCGCTACTTTCGTCAATTTATTGGTGATTTCGCATGCAGAAGCGTGCTGTTTTACATGCAAATGCATTACCGAGATAAGCAGACGCGGACTATTACGTTGTTTTATTCAAATGTAAAATAATTTCAATTTTCATTCGGGAGACGTAATCGACATCGAACAACTTCAATTTAAGATAAACTACTGATTTTCCAAAATTTCAATCGATACTCACGACGCCACTGACTTCTCTCGTTAAAGAGCTCCAAGAAAAAGAGACGCAGCCTTCGCACGGGCATTTCTCGCATCCTCTGCAAAAGCGCAGATTGATGGAGAAAAAATACGCGCGCTGTAAATGCGCGCACTTGACTGTCTGATATTCGCGAAGCGAGATAAAGAAAAACGCGTCGAGTCGCACTTCGCGCGTAACAGCGAAGCGAGCGTGTACACACTCGCGCACTCTCGTCACTTCTTTCCTCGAGCTCGCCATTTTCGTAAAAAAGAAAAAAAAGAGAGAGCGAGAGAGTGTCTTCGCTCTATTTTCGTCCGCGATTTACCGGCCCGACCTCTCGCTCATTTTCCTCCGTTTCGCCAGCGACCGTCCCCTCAAGAGCCGCGACTTTGCACTTGGCCCCGTGCGGCGCTTTAAAACTCCGGGGCAGACTTTCTCCCGGGCCGAGCTGCTCTTTAATCTCCTCCTCTCGCGCGAAAACTTAAAGCTGCCGGCGAGCCTCTCAAAGCCGCGAGCTGCCCTCTGGAATCTCAGAAATTTCAGTAATAATTCCGAGCTCCGCAAGGTCAGTCCTTCGACTCGTATCGAAAGAAGAGCCCCCCTCGGGAGGAGCCGGACGAATAGTTATAAAAGAATTTATCGGCGGCTAAATTGAAGCTGCTATGAAATTCAAATCGTCTCCTGCCACTTAAGAATGCTCATCGGGGAGGAAGCGCATTTGCATCTTCGAGCATTTTCCAGAACAATGAAGTGGACAATATCTCGCGCGCGCCGCGCGCCGAGGCCAATCGATAAAACTCATATTCGCTGCTTTCTTTCCTCCCGCTTCGCTCTGTTATTCTCCTCTCCTCTCGTCGTTTCGCGCGGCCGCCGCTCGCCGGGCCTCTCTCGGCGCAAAAAGCGCCGCCGGCATTGCGCATCGGGCCGCGCAAGTAGGCCAAGTAAACTTGCGCCGCGGCGGAAGCTCCGCCTCGGATTTCGGCCCGAGCCGCGTCTTTCGCGAGCGACGGCTGCCGAGGTGGTAAACAATTTATTCGCTCCTCGGCCGCCTGCCGCTGGGAAATTGAAGCGCGGAAAAAAGACGCCCCCGGGCGCAGCGACGCTGCGAGGAACTTCAATCGAGTTTAAGTTCAACAGCGCCACTCGCCAAGTGTTGATTGAAGTGACTCCGTCCTTTTTCGTAGGAGGCAGCGGCGCTACTTCCCTCGCTGTCGGCGAGCTTTTCTCGGCAGAGGCTTGCAAGCCCTCGTGTACTTGTTGACACTTCCGTTGGGTCTCGGTAAACAAGCGCGCCGAAGGAGCTGCGAGTTTTTCATTCGCTTTTCCAGGCTGAATTTTCTCCTCCGTCTCCCGGCGAAGCTGCAAAGCGTCATATTTTACCTTAGCGTTTCTTTATGATGAAAGTTAAAATCTACGCACGGGACAGTTCAATTTGGAAGGTTTAATCAACGACTAACGAAAAGACTAGCTCGAGCCAGGCACTGTTAAACTTTCAAAATCGAACAGTCCCGTAAACAATCTTGAGGCGCGCAAAATTCTTAATTACTTCGGAACGTAGAAGCTCGCTTGCGCAAGCAGTCGCGTTCTATTTCTGCTCCTAAAGGTCCTAGAACTTTTCTAAAAAAAGAAGAAGAGTCTCGACGCGCTTGACAGACATAATCCGGACGGCTAGTTAATGTATCCAGCTATTTTTTCCATCCCGCAAAACAGTCAATTAGCGCCCTCCCCTCTCGGAAGCGCAATTTCAAGGTCCGTCGGCCTCGAATCAGGGGTTGACACGCCGTCGCGGCGTGGGTCGACACTCCCGCGCGGACGGCCGCGCGTCGTCTCGCGATGACGCTCGCGAGCTCGGAATAAAACGAGAGAAGAGAAAGAAAACGAAGAAGAAGACGACGCTCGGGGATTCGATTAAGGCTCGTCGCGCGTCGACGGCCTTCCTCAATGCCAAACGATGCGCTTTTTAATTCTCCCTTTATAGGCGCGCGCGCGGGCTTTAATGGCTTTCTCAGCTTTCATTGACTCCCCGAGATTGATGACTTCACGCGGCGCGATTCGAGTCCCGGCAATTACGCATCGCGCGCTGATTTGCCCCCGTCGACTTGACTTTTATTCAAGTTAACGCGCTTACTCGGCTCGATTGACTTCTTTTTTTTAACTGAATTGAAGATTTTAAGAGGATTAAGCTCGTTCGCCTTTCTGTCGGAGGGTATTCGATATATTAGTTTTGATTTTTTTTTAGGGAGTCATAAATTCTTTAAGAGTACTCGGATAACGTTTCAAATTAAAAACCGTTTGAGGAGTTTATTTTTACGAAGGCATTGTCGTCTGAAGTACACTTTTACTAATTAAAATGAGCTTTTCTTCGTTATTTTATGATTATCGCGACTTACTAAAATGAGTTTAAAAACGTCATTTTTTTGAAGCAAGAGAACAATAGCCAAAATTCAAGTTCGCGCAAGATTAGTTTTTTTAAAAGAAAGGAGAATGAAAAGTTCATTTACTTTCAGAGATTTTTGTTCGGTAAGAAAACAATGAGAAAGTCTGGCCTAAATTTCTCCGGAACAATGAGACACTTTTCTTTTAATCGGGCTGAAAAGCGCAGAAAAAGTATACACTCAACGCTCGCAATTTGACGGTTTTTACATCTATTTAAAAGCAACAACAATGCAATGTAAAAATAAAGTGCTTGCCGTAGGCTAGCTCAAAGCGAGAACGCGCTCCGCGATACTGTTTTGCGTCACGCGTTTTTTTTTCCTAATAATTAAAATTAAAATCTAAGACGTCGATATTTTTCATTGCAGGAAAGTCGATCTGGCAACTCGTCCTGGAACAATTCGATGACCTCTTAGTTAAGATTCTTTTACTAGCCGCTATTATTTCTTTTGTAAGTATTAACAAAAAAATTGAAAATCTAATCTGAAATGACGTTCATAGAATAACGTAATTAAAAATCATGAAAAATCATTTGATGCTGTAATGGAAGGATTAAAAAAAAAAAGATTGCCTTATTAAGTTTAAATTGCCTGCATATATATTTCAGTTGAATTGCTTGTGAATATATTTACATTTACCTTGACGTTCATAGTTAGCAGTCAGAGATATGTGAACTAAGCAAATTATTTTTTCTGATAAGAAATCAATAGCAAATATCGAAGTAGTGAATTGTAGCAATAAAATGTAGTTTATTTTGATGAAATTTTATTCAACGCAGCAAATAGTACAATAAAATTTGATTAACTTTGAAACTTCAACAATCGCATCATTATAATTTAGTAGATTTGATCAATGAACTGATAAAGAAAAGCCGACAGATGAAGTACCTCGTCTGGGAATCATCCAAAACACATTTACAGTGGTGATTAGATAACCGTGAAAATCAGGCAATTCAATCAAAAATTAAATCTTTTCCATTTATATCAAACATGCATTTGCACTTTAAACAATCAAATAATTGTTCTTTTGAAAACTGGAGGTATTTCATATAAAATAAATATTTCTTCGTCACGTCTATTTTTGTATTCTTTGCGCTGCCAAAGATTTTTCCATTAAAAATACACAGATATTTAAAAATGTAGATTTAACCCGTATTCGCGCTGATACCCGTTTATTGATGACATATATCCGTCGACGTCTATTCTTGCACCCTTCTGAAAAACACTTCTGACGACGAATTCTCCTGCTTCCAGGTACTCGCTTTATTTGAAGAGCACGAAGATGCGTTCACGGCGTTCGTCGAGCCCTTCGTCATCCTGCTCATTCTCATCGCCAACGCCGTCGTCGGCGTCTGGCAGGAGCGCAATGCCGAATCGGCCATCGAAGCACTGAAAGAGTACGAGCCTGAGATGGGCAAAGTCGTCCGAGGCGACAAGTCCGGCGTCCAGAGGATCAGGGCGAAGGAGATCGTGCCCGGAGACGTTGTTGAGGTCTCCGTCGGTGACAAGATCCCCGCCGACATCCGCCTCACCAAGATCTTCTCGACGACCCTCAGGATCGATCAGTCCATCCTTACCGGAGAGTCCGTCTCGGTCATCAAGCACACCGACCCCGTGCCTGACCCCCGAGCCGTCAACCAGGTCTGTACATTTTACTAGTTTTGGGAAAAAATACAAAATTGAAGCTCACAGATTTTTATTAAAATGTTCTCCGTTCTTATTGCAGGACAAGAAGAACATCCTGTTCTCCGGTACCAACGTCGCCGCCGGCAAAGCCCGCGGTGTCGTCATCGGCACTGGCCTGAACACCGCCATCGGTAAGATCCGTACCGAAATGTCGGAGACCGAGGAGATCAAGACTCCGCTGCAGCAGAAACTCGACGAGTTCGGCGAGCAGCTGTCCAAGGTCATCTCCGTCATCTGCGTCGCCGTCTGGGCCATCAACATTGGTCACTTCAACGACCCCGCTCACGGTGGATCCTGGATCAAAGGTGCCATCTACTACTTCAAAATTGCCGTCGCCCTCGCCGTCGCCGCCATTCCCGAAGGTCTGCCAGCCGTCATTACCACCTGTCTGGCTCTCGGTACCAGGCGTATGGCCAAAAAGAACGCCATCGTCAGGTCGCTGCCTTCCGTCGAGACCCTCGGCTGCACCTCTGTCATCTGCTCTGATAAGACTGGTACTCTGACTACCAATCAGATGTCCGTTAGCCGGTAAGATTCGGAATAAAATTGAGTTTTAATCGAAAGTAGAACAAATAATGAGTACGTGAAATTTAATGAATCTTCTTTATTATTACAGCATGTTCGTCTTTGAGAAGATTGAAGGAAACGATAGCAGCTTCCTTGAATTCGAAATCAGCGGTTCAACTTACGAACCTATTGGTGACGTTTACCTGAAGGGCCAGAAAGTCCGAGGCTCAGAATTTGAAACCCTCCACGAATTGGGAACCATCTGCATCATGTGCAACGACTCCGCCATTGACTTCAATGAATTCAAACAAGCCTTCGAGAAGGTCGGAGAGGCCACTGAAACCGCCCTCATTGTTTTGGCCGAGAAAGTTAACCCGTACAGTGTTAGCAAGACCGGCCTGGACCGCCGTACAACTGCTATTGTCGTCAGACAAGACATTGAGACCAAATGGAAGAAGGAATTCACTCTGGAATTCTCTCGTGATCGTAAATCTATGTCCTCATACTGTGTGCCATTGAAACCAACGAAACTTGGAACTGGACCGAAATTGTTCTGCAAGGGTGCGCCTGAGGGTGTCCTCGACAGGTTAGTTTAACAAATCTTTATTTACAATTGACAAACTGTTTTATAAATTTTGCTAACATTGGTACATATATAATATTATAGGTGCACACACGCTCGTGTTGGATCCCAGAAATTCCCTCTGACTTCTACCCTGAAATCTCGCATTCTCGACTTGACTCGCCAATACGGTACTGGTCGCGATACTCTTCGTTGCTTGGCTCTTGCCACCGCCGACCACCCGATGAAGCCCGACGACATGGACTTGGGCGACTCCACCAAATTCTACACTTACGAAAAGGACCTCACCTTCATTGGTGTCGTCGGTATGTTGGACCCTCCTCGTAAAGAAGTTTTCGACTCTATTGTCAGGTGTCGTGCTGCTGGTATCCGTGTCATTGTCATCACTGGTGATAACAAGGCTACCGCTGAAGCTATCTGTAGGCGAATTGGCGTCTTCACAGAAGATGAAGATACAACTGGAAAATCATACTCTGGACGAGAGTTTGACGACTTGCCCCTTTCTGAACAGAGGGCCGCTTGCGCGAGAGCCAGGTTGTTCTCTCGTGTAGAACCCGCTCACAAATCCAAGATTGTTGAATTTTTGCAGAGCATGAACGAAATCTCTGCTATGGTAAGTTTGCTGCAATAAAAAATATTTTTATTTAAGTTTAAAAAAATATTTATGTATAGAGATTCAATTCAATTTTTTATTTTACAGACTGGTGATGGTGTCAACGATGCGCCAGCTTTGAAAAAAGCTGAAATTGGTATTGCTATGGGATCTGGTACTGCTGTCGCGAAATCTGCCGCTGAGATGGTGTTGGCTGACGACAACTTCTCATCCATCGTAGCCGCTGTAGAAGAAGGCCGTGCCATTTACAACAACATGAAACAATTCATCCGATACCTTATCTCTTCCAACATTGGTGAAGTTGTCAGGTAAACACAAAACAATCCTTTAAAAAATAATATCTCACTAAAAGTAGAATTTTAAATAAAATAAACTCACGTGAATTTCAGTATTTTCTTGACTGCTGCCCTTGGTCTTCCCGAAGCGTTGATTCCTGTTCAGCTCTTGTGGGTCAACCTTGTCACTGATGGTCTTCCAGCTACTGCTCTTGGTTTCAATCCTCCTGATTTGGACATTATGCAAAAGGTACTTTTTTTGTCTATTAGCTTTACAATTGCTCTAAGAATTGCAAAGCAAATTTTATTAATAAAAATTTCTATTCTTAGCCACCTCGTAAGGCAGACGAATCTCTTATTTCTGGATGGCTCTTCTTCCGTTACCTGGCTATTGGTGGATATGTCGGTGCCGCTACCGTTGGATCTGCTGCATGGTGGTTCCTGTACAGCCCGCACGGACCTCAGATGAACTATTACCAACTGGTACAATATTTTTTTTTATTGTGATTAATAATTTAAACCATAAACTAGACAGATTGAAAGACCTTATTAAATAATTTTTAAGAGTCTTATTAATAAACCTTTTTTCTACTTGCAAAAAGAGATCAGCTTAGAGGTTTGATTATTTTAATGCAATAAATATAACCTGTTTTAATTGAGTATTCTAAAATTATAATATCGAAATATTTCTAAATATTCTTTTTTGATATATTTTCAGACTCACCACTTGGCCTGCATCGGTGGTGGTGAAGAATTCAAGGGTCTAGACTGCAAAGTCTTCAATGATCCCCATCCCATGACCATGGCTCTCTCTGTTCTTGTAACCATTGAGATGTTGAACGCCATGAACAGGTATTTATATTTTCTTTTTGTATATTACAAATCTAATTTGGTTTGAATTTTTATGACACAATTTTTATGTTTTACAGCTTGTCTGAAAATCAGTCTCTCGTCAGCATGCCACCGTGGTCGAACTTGTGGCTCATTGCCTCAATGGCACTTTCATTCACACTCCATTTCGTCATTCTTCACATTGATGTTCTTTCGGTGAGTACAAAGTCAGAAATAGCTCTATACTTTATAATAATTACATTATTAGTGATCTTACAACTACAATACATCTTGCTGCCAGGTAAATTATCTCCACCTTTGAAAATTTTTCTTTTTATATATTACAATACATGAACTTTAAATTGACAAAATTACTTGAGCATGTGTATCATAAAATAATGAATCCTAAAATGAGATAAACTAGTTTGTGAATAGATAATTTAGATACCGACATGTTTTACTAAATGACAAACATTTTTTTAATAATATTTTCAGTCCGTATTCCAAGTGACTCCCTTGACTGTGGACGAATGGATGACTGTTATGAAGTTCTCGATTCCAGTGGTACTTCTCGACGAAACCCTGAAGTTCACTGCCAGAAAGTTCACAGATGGTGAGAACCCACTTTACACCATACACTGGATTGTTCTAATGTGGGCAGTGTTTTTTGGACTGTTGCTTTACGGCCCCATATAGATAATCCACTGGGTGTAATATTAGCATAAATGAAAGATGCCTTTCTTACGGGAGCCAAGCACAGCGCCTTGGACTTGCAGTTGCATTTAACTAAAAAAAGAGCAAAAAAATATTAATAAGCACGGCTTCTCCTCTACGAGGAGATTTATGACATGAATTAACGAAAAGTGTGTCCAAGTGAGATTTTAATTACTTTGACTGTTGCGCATGGTGTTAGTCGGGGCAACTAGAGAAAACAGAAAAAGAAAACCACAAAAAATGATTTGTAGTTGAAGGTCTACCGAATCTGCACCGCACCGCACTTTCTAAGAAAGAAAAAGAGAACATCACTGTACTGTATCGACTACAGTGACGCTTATGTAACAGTACACCGAGGCAGTGATGTTTTTTTCTTTAGATTTGATTTTTCCGGCGTAAAAAAGAAAACGAGAACTTACGATCATATTGTTTCGTACAAGTGCCTTTAATATTAACGTTCTTTCTGCGAGGCAATAACCTTGTTTTTCCAAACGCCAATTTTTCCTTATTAATGCTGGCTCTATTTCTTCAACTGCAAGCTTTATTCTTTTCTTTATTAATTGCTTTGTGCAGGCTCTAAATTATAATAATTATAGGTATATATTTGCATATATAAGTATTAACGGGAGACCAGATTAAAACGACTATCATGTACCGCATGTTCCTTTCCTCTTATAAAAAATAGGTAAAGCATACAAATACATTCAAATTTAATAATACAAGGAAAGATTGAAAATAAATGTGCGTACGTGATAATCAATCTGGCTTTCCTTTAAGCACCGATGAAAATCTCTAGCCTCTTTATTGATCGACACAATGATCACGCATACATGTAGAATACGATCCAAATTTACAATTTTCTTTTTCCCATTTTAAGTAGCTTCCTTTTTGTGAACATAATCACAACGTGCGGTGATGGTTTTTAAAAGTACACATCTCTTTTTACGAATTTAATGATGATCGGAAGTATCATTTGCACCTGATCGCATAATAGTACGTTATGTTTGGGCACACAAGTTTTGCGATACGGAATTATAGAATGTATTGCAGAAAACGTTTAGAATTTGTCATTCGCAAAAGCGGTTCGATAGAGCTAATTTATATCATCCTATATGAGTTTAAGGAAGGAGATAACTAGAATTTTTTAAAGTAATATTCAATTGTACATAAAGAAGTAGGAATAACATATTGCTGTAAATTTAAGCTTAAAATATAATGAACTTGTTATTCGCTTATCATTAAGAAAAAAAATTTGCATTGATCTCGCCTCAAATTCGTCGGTGAAATGGATAAGATAAATTGGAAATAAAGGTGATTCTTAAAGTAAAACAAGAGATTACTAGGAGCAAGATCTCCTATTTGCTACGTTCGCCAACTTCTTTTCCGGATTTTTTTTTTTTTTTTTTTTATATTTTTCAATATTTTGTTTCTATGTCTGTATTTCATGCAAAAGCGAAGCATTTTGCAAATACTTAGACACGACTGATACCACGAAAACCTTGCGCTCAAGTATGTCCTTGATTATTTCGTTTAACAAAATTATTATTGTCTTTTTTTTGCAGGATTTTAAACTTTTTATACATATAAATAAAGTCTTTTGTAACATCGGTTATTATCATGTTTTTATTTAATATTTTTCAACGAACATAAAACTTCTTTCTTACGTATATTTTTAAAGTTACGTAAAGGAAAAGTAATTTTGTAATAATTTGATAATTTTTAAGGAGAATATTGCTTGATGTGGCCAGATAAGGTCCTTTCTAGCATTAGTCGTGCCTAAGAAAAGAGTGAATTAGTCTCCGCTCATATGAAATAATGATAATTCATTCACCCTCGAATATAATCTTTATAATATCTTTCATGCTCGTGACTTTGTGATGTACCTTTTTGAATATCCATGTTATTCACTTGATATTTATTATTAAAGTATACTCTCCAAATACCTGCATCATGTTATACCTGCTTTAAAATCACTTGTTATTCACCTTCTTGTTCTCAATATGTTAGAAATATTTGGCTAAATAAAATCAGCTTAATGAGTGTGATTGTGTGTGATAGCCTACTGCTTAGAAATTCGCTGCACTGAATCCGATATTATGATCTAATGTCAACAAATA
Organism: Ormyrus thymus; assembly: GCA_035582935.1. NCBI lineage: Eukaryota > Metazoa > Arthropoda > Insecta > Hymenoptera > Ormyridae > Ormyrus > Ormyrus thymus. Next base: position 2,704,902 of record JAWWEM010000010.1, read on the forward strand.
AGATTTATTTATGCTATAGATAAGAAAAGAAATATACTTGCATGCGTCTTCCCTTTTTTTATAAAGATTTATGTGTCCTTCAAACACTTAAAGCACCAATCTCTTTAGACACTGACGCCTTTGGATAATTAAAGTTTAGTGCATTTGCAACTTACTTCAATGATGAAATTTCATTAAAATACATTTAAGCCTACTATCCAAAGATGTCGGTGTCTGCTTTTTGCACACTTAAGCAGCACTTTTACAATGAAATCTTTTGTGTTCGTTTTTATCCAGCCTTTCCAATTAGAAAAAAAGACTAAACTTACATTGCAAACAAACTATTGTAACTGTGTTACATTTGTTCTGATTTTTTTGTCAAATGATTATATTTGATTAGCGACTGTTTTCATGCGTATTTTAAACAGCGAAATACTTTTAATAAGAGAGAGTCGACTGAGCGCGAGGGGTACAATTATTTTTAAAGAAATTTCATTCAATCAACTAAACTAAATTTTACAAGTAACACGATCATCAATCAATAGTTTTAAATTACTTTCTATATCTTACATATTTTAATTCTAATAATTACATTTACTTAAAAGAAATTTATTATGATTGTATTAAATACAATAATTTCTGTCATTAGCAAAAAGTGTTTGGTTGAATGAATATTTGCAATTTATTTATAACAAAAATAAAAAAAAAACGAAATACATAGTAAAAGTAGCAAATCAGTGCACTCTTAAACAGCTATTGGTCAATACGGGCCTGCCGCTGTCTTTAAGTGTAAGTACTCGACATGTTTTGCGGTATGCGCGTGCGACATTACATCTTCTTTATGTGTAAATTTCTTTTCCTCTATCCCTTATTTGTTGATGACGTGACCCATCTAATACGTTTAAAATCCTAATTTTTCCTCCAAACAATGCATTTTTTTTTTTTTTAAGTGGTTTTCGAGTGTTAACTAGCAAGAGAACAACGCGTTGACGGACAAAAGTTAGTATAAAATCTATGTTCGACGCAAATAAAAAGATCGAAAGTGTGTCATCCATGTGTAAATGGCGGAAACGAAAGGCGGAGTAAAATTTGTGAAAAATCTAGTTGTACACAGGCGGTCACCGCGACTGAAGCCGTTTGTGACTGTCGGGCACATTCGCGCGTTCTTGGCATTATACACTGCTTGGTGTATAAATAGTAAATACTACTGTACTGTTAATTTATTGAAAAATGGCTTAAAATAAAGGGAGACGCGTGGGTTTGTCGCGAATGTCTTTCTATTGGAGCTATTCGCGAGCTCGATGATAAGGATTTCGGTAAGTCCAGGACTTAAGGAGGAAATTTATAACGTTCTTTTTATTATGTACATTCTTTGAGTGATAATCCACTGTTTAAAGAGAATCATTGACTTTTATTGAAGCTGGCGCAGTGTTTTTAAAATGAAAGATTTAGAACTATTTATTATTAATTACATAATTATTAATGTTACTATCATAACTTTTGTAGCCTATTATACATTATTGAAAAATCTTTACGGTGTTCGATACGAACTTATGCGCATAAGTTTGTATTAAATGCCGGGGGAGATTTTCCAAAGTATTGCATAATTACAGACTTATCATAATACAGTATGGTATTTTCAAGATTCAGATATTAAAGAGTTTTAGTCAATATAATGGTTTTGAAATATTTCTTAAATAAAGTATGACTGAAAAGTTTTACCTTAATATATGTATATAAACCAGTACATATCCGCGAATTTACTGTACTTAAAGTTTTTCATTTATTAAAAGCTACATCACATTCGGTACATTTTTCTCAAAGGAAATTAAGATTTACGTAGAGCATAACAAGTTGATGAGAGAGTATAGTAATCAGTCAACAGTTGTACATAGACCGTAGCATATTTTACTATACTTTCCTTTAGCATATAAAACGTTTTATTGAGTAAATTTTCAAAGTACAAATACATCAAAATGTATAAAAGAATCAAAGCACCCCTTAGAAAACGAAGAGAAGTCCGAAAGGTACGACGTCCTAAGGTCCTGGGCTACACGCGTTCTTTTAAAAAAAATAAAATCGGTATAGGGCAGAAAAAATATATAATATAATCTCGTTCTAAATCGGGAAGTTAAAAGAGCGAGCCCGCGCGGAAACGCTCGCACGACCGCGCGCATAATTAGATTCCATTTACATAACTAAATATAATTATTGTAATTCAGTGTAGATTGTACGTCTGTCGATCTATCTTGTCATAGGGACACGTGGAAAGGATCGGGATAGCTAAGTAAGGAGCGAAGAAAGATGTTTTTTTTTTCTCGTCCCCGTCCTTCATTCCGCAACTCCCTCGTATCCAAGCTAGTAAAAATTTCATTATACCTTGAATGTTCTAATTTGTCTTGCGAGAACATTATTATTATAGTATTGTTTAAGAACTCGAGGACGAGGAGTATAAAGGTCGATGAGAAGACAGGAAGATTAAATACAATAGTATATGCGGATTTATATATATATATATGTATATGTATATATATATATATATGATACCGATCACAAAATTTCGGCTGTTTTTTCGAGTGTTTGAAGTATTATAACAAGTACAGCTTACGATTAACGAGAGGCAATGTGAAAGGCTGTATTGGCCGAATAGTTAGATACATTGAAAGAGAAGGAGGAATTATCTGACTATACTTGTTATAATAATAAAGAAAAACTATAGGAAAAGGAACAAACGCGTTTGTTACTAATACCTGTATAAGATTTTTTCTATTATTTTTCTTTTCTTGAATCAGTGATCGGCCTACTAATAGTAGATAATAATATATTAATAATATAAAGTGTCGAGTTATATAAACGAAATTCTAATGTCAAAGTCATGAAAGCGTGGCGCACTTTATTATACAAAATATTTTGCTCGCAAAAATCCAAGGCACTCTGCATCGTTTTGCTTAGCGTACTTGATTGTTAAAGATTGTTAAAGAAACTGTATAATACTAGAGTCGATGAAGTGCCTGTTTTCAAAATCCGATCGAATCATTCACGAGAATCGTATGACTTCTGAAACGAGCGGATTTTCTTAAAACTAAAATCAGCGAGTACAAATATTTTGCAGGTGTGGTTATTCCTCGAGAAAATTCTTTTGAAATGCATAAATCATGTCTGGTGATTTCGACGCTCGAGACGTTAAATAGTTCCCATTAGTTACACATAGAATAGAGAATCATTTACATTTGTTCAATGAAAGTGATATTTTGAACGCCACGTTTTTTCAATGACTTAACAGTAGATTTTAACTATACTAATTTCTGTGTATGCGTGTGTAAGATTTATGCCCTCTAAGTGTGTTTTCTTTATCATTGTTTCCCACTTTCCCCATTTGTCCCCAATCCCTCGATTCCCCCATCCCCTTTGTGTAATCTTTTCTATCATGGCTGTCCATCATTGTTATATTATGTGAAGATACAAGAGAAATGAAAGGAAAATGAGAAAAAAGCAAAGATAAAATTACGAAAAAAAAAAAGTTCAACGATTCTTAAAATGACGATTTTTACTGTTTGAATTAATCATAATTTACTGCCGATATCTTAATGTAGATATTTATCGAGATAATACAAGATAAAATGTACAGACTACTCGTGTACTTTATAAATTATTGGGTATCGGACAATAAAGTTTCTTTAGTACATGCCCATCTTTCACTTTTTAATAACTTTCTTTTTTGTATTTTAATTTTTCATTTTACATATGATTAAATTGTTATTGCACTTATTGATAAGCAGAAAATTTCTGTTACTTTTTAATTTAATAATGAATCGGATTTTACTTTTAAGATTGCTTTAACTTGCGTTTTCGTTTGATAGAAAAGAAGGAAAAGAAAAGTTTAGAAAAGAAAAACGGATTCCTTGAGCATGATTTTCCTCGAAAAGTAGCCAAAGCATCTGAGTGTCTCATCATTCAAGATCCGGAATGAAAAACATCAAAAAGCAATGTAACCCCCAGCTCAAGACACTGTTTTTACCCTTTCTACCCTGGATATCATCAAGCTGTGTTTCTTTTACCTAATTATTGCCTGCTGAGTGACTTTAAATAATCCAAACCAATCCGATGAACGGAACTGGACTGCAGAAGGTATTTTCATTTCACATAGAAGGTATAGTATTTTCTACGTATTTTCCCTTATATGTGGCCCTCTCAGTCTCCATCTATTCTATTTACAGAGTTCCTCGATAAATCATCATTCCAATAGCCCTTGCAACTCTTAATCGAAACTAATAAATTAGTTTTGAATAAGCATCGCAGCAAGGACTGTTGGAACGAATGACTTGGAGGATCTCGGTGACCATTTCTAATCGGCCTACGTACATTAGCTTCCCGATCTCACTCTCATAATTACCATTTTCATCAGCTCCATTTTTCACGAACGAAGATAATAAACCGAGGCTATAAATTTTCAATTGACGGCAAAGCAGTAATAACGTTTGAGAGAAGAAACGATGAAATAGAGGACTCTCCCGATGCATTACCCTCCCTTGCTTAGAAGACGAGTGTTTTGCCGAGTGCGGCCAAGTGAAACTACGCCTGCTAACGGATTAACTACTTCCTCTGTAGCTTACGATCGAATTTTTTCGTGTGCAAAACGTTACTTAGGACTCTTTGTGAATTTTTTCAAATAGCTACCGTAGCCCAGATAGTGTTGACAGTGTTTTACGATTACAAGTGACGCCGCTGCTTCGTAACTAACGCAGCTGACGATTTCTCTAACGATGCTTCTATTTACTTGCACAAATGTCTTTTTTTTAATTGCAGTTTATATATTATTAGCTGAGATATCCTTATAGCAATAAACTTTATGTAGATAACAAAGCACTGAAAACTTCTTACGCTGCACCTTTAATTAACAAATTCGCAAGATTTTTCAACGAATCTTTGTGATTAATTTTGCAAAGAAAGTCATTCTAATAGGATGCTTATTAAAGAATGAAGAAACGTAATTTCTATAATTTTTTTTTTTACTAAAGTGCGTATAACACAGCTTCCGAAGCATCAAGCTCTTCTATTAACCCAATGCAGTACGGCGAAAAGTACGTTAAAAAAGTATCTTAGCTTAGTAACCAGCCGTACTCCATTGCATCCAAAGCTTCAAAACTCTTCAAAATAATGAAAATAAAGCAAAATGAAAAAAAACAAACAAAAAAAAAATCAGCATGTCCTTAAAACCCTCCGCATGGCTGTACCCCGATCTCTTCGTCGTCGCACTTCCAGCAGCTTTCCGTCTCTCCGCACCGCAGTCTTTCAGCTTGCGAGCCGAGCGGCGTCGTCGGTCTACTAACAAGCAGCCTCAGCAAGCCAGCATAAAAAAAAAAAAACAGAAAAAAAAAGAAACAGAGCTTGAACCGCCTCCGAAGAGTTAGCGCATAAGTCCCCATGTTCTCTGTTGTTTTGCAGTGCCCCTGGCAGTGAAGCCTATCCCGCAGTAAGGCAGCTTACGCAGCGAGGCGAGAACACAGACCCGCCGATGGAGAGAGAGAGAGCGAACGAGAGCAACATCGTCGTCGTCACCCCCAGTATACTCGCGGACACGCACGAACTACTCAGTTTTTAAACGACAAAACCCGTGTGTGTTATAACTCCCCGGCGCTCGTGCGTGTCCGAAGATCGAAACAACGTCCAAGCACACAGAAAGAGAGAGAGAGAGAGAGAGAAAGAGAGAGAGAGTACGGCTGCGTGCGAGAGAAAGGGATGAGCGTGAAAGGGACGAGCGAGAGAAGACGAGGAGCAGCAGGAGGCTGGGCCCCGAGGAGCACCTCTTCCCGAGGGAGAGAACAGCGGACGACTCGCCACACACACACACACACACACACGCAGATACACACTGGCACCCGCATACAGAGACACGTTAATCCCCCGTTTTATTTACCCTCGAAATCCCGGGCGTTCGCTGACGGCACTGGCCGCATCCGCGCCGAGGCGGGCCCGAAACTCACTCTCGGGGCCGATCCGAAGTACTTGCTCGGTGTACCCGGAGAGCGAGAGCTCCCTCGGTACGGAAAAGGTCTGGAGATCGGACGTCCCCGCTCGCCGCCGCGGCTCCGCCCTGCGTTGGGCTGCGCGGCCGGGTTCGGCGGCGGCCCCTCTTCTCCCCGGGGGGGAGAATTTCGGCTCGGTCACCTCCGCGGGGATGCCGGCAGTGCTCGGCGGACGGCCAAGAAGCACCTCGAGAGTCGTCGCTGGACGCGACGGCCGACCTCTCCGGGCGAGCTTCTACGTGTCTAGGGGGGGGGGGGGAAGGGGGGAAAGGCCTCATTGACTATTACGATTTAATTCGACGTCGACGTCGTCGCGTGTATACTTCGTGTACACCGTTCGTTTTCCGCGGCGACGATCGACGCGCGTCGGTTCACCGGTGAGAAAAAAAGATTTTAACGATGTTTTTTTTTCTTTTTTTGATAGCACGTAAGGCGATAAGAAAGCACTAAAGTAGAAACGCGTTCGTTGTTGTGTTATATACCGATTTTTTGTTTCGCTCCGCGGCCGGAGCGAAGGAGAAAAATTTAAGCGCGATTCGAGAGAGTTCAATTTTATCTATAAACGTTCAAAGGATGAGTGTACGCCTTTGTCTACATTCTTCTTTGTTACCGAGGATATGCGAAAAAAAAAAATAAATACTAAGAGAAAATCAATAAAAAAAGATAAAACGAGACAATAAGAAAACTGGAGTGCGAGCTGCTGAGACGATTGTAAAGATCCGATATACATGAAAACTTTTTTAAAACAGTGTAGAAAACCAATTGGGTAAATATACAAGAGGAAGAGGAAGCTTGTTTACTTATTACCGAATCCCCTCAGTGAGGCCTTTTACCGCACATTCTCAATATAATATAAAATCTGTTTGTTCGATGTTCCTCCTTCGATGTTTCCTCCAAAGCATGTATAAGTTAAACAGACGCAGCGGCAGCCACCGAGGACCGGAAAGCGAGCTAACGACGGACCGCCGGAGGACATTTCTTACCTGCCTTACCCTCCTCCACTTGGCTTACCCCCTAAACTATCCCCAGGCAAAGTAGACGTGTGCTGTACATTCATGCATATATATTTATATCTGTGTGTGCATTATGATCGACGAGTCCGGGGAGCTTCGCCCGAGTCCCAGACGCGGCGAAGCTCCCCGCGGCACTTCCCTTTGCTGCTCTGACGTTCTGCGTAATTGCTGTTGCAGTGAGCGACGAGGTGCAACAATGGACCTAAAAAGCCGAGCCGATGCCGATTAACGCACGAACTAATCCGCGCCGAGAAAGACAGAGAAACAGGGTTTTACGATGGATTTAGCGGCTTTTCGAGCGGCGAAAAGAGAAAGAAAGAGAAAGAGAATACGTGACTAAATCTACTACTACTACTACTACTACTACTACTACTACTTCCACTACCACTTCTACCACTTGCGGCATCGAACAGCGAAACTCACACTGTAGTGGCTGACCGTCGAGAGACGATGAGAAAGTTTAACAAATTCTAACTCACCGCCTTTTCTTCCGCAGACTGGAAATTGTTTTTGTTTCTTTTCTTTTGAATTTTCAATCGCACGGGATTCCGAAAAACGAATTTTTAAGAAATTTTCATCGACGCCCAAAAACGATGAGAACGATCGTTGAGCTCGGAAAATTTCCAAGGACAATTTCTTAAGCGACGGATCGTCCGCAGTGCGATGGTAACTTCGAACCACACCTCTAACCGAACTAACCCTTTTGTACCTTTTCCACCTTTTACCACACTGACAGCCTTTTTTTATTAGCGACTCCACCGGCTAAAGACAGATTGCGCGAGCCTGCTTTATTTTCCACCCTCCCACCCCCTTTGCTTTCTCTCTTTTTCTTTAGTTTCGAGTTCTCTCGTATTTTGAAAGTAGCCCATTTTTACAGCCGGCGTCGACAAATTTTTACGTAGCTCTCCATGACTTTTTTTACGTTTCGATGATTTCCCTCTGCGGATTTATTTACGGCTGTCTGCTGCGTTTCTCTCGATCATTCATTTTGGTCTCTCGCTCGAGTGTTCAAGCCAAAGATTGTTGTGCATTAAAGAGCGACAAATAAAGTGCCAAGGCGAGCTTTTTCACGGTCTATTTTTCTTTTCCTCCTTTCGTTCTCTTTATTTTCTTCTTTCAGCTGTGCCCTTTTGCCATTACTAGAACCATCTAGTCCGATATAAAGTAAGAATACACGTAAAGTATGAGCCGCGTACGGACTTTGGACATTCTCGTTTGCTCTCTTAATTTTCTCTGTCCACTTTTCTTACTGCTTGCGCCTCTCTCGAGCGCAACTAGTCCTTTCTCGTTTATGAATCCCAAGTCTGTGCGCTGAAATTAATGAGTAATAGGTAAATTAATTATACGAATTAAATTCGCGAGGGAATTATAAGAGGCGACGATTAAAATTGTCGATTGTCGTCCGAATCGAAGTCGAGAAATACATCTAATTCTATGTATCGATAAGCTATTTGTAAGCAGTAGAATCGAGTTTCTATCCTATTGAAAGTTTTAAAAACGAATACCAAAATAATTAAGCAAATAACGAGGGGAAGGAAAAGCAAATTCTATTCGTTATGGTTATCATTACTATTATTACTATTAATTATTACTACTACGATTATTATAATTACATTGTAAATAAAATAAATTTTGTGATTATATAGTGAAAGGAAGGAAAAAAAGTATAAAAATATATGGATAATATATTTTTTTAAAAACCAAAAGCCCAGTGAAGGAGCAGCCATTCGTGCGGCGTGTCTGCGTTTTAGCAATTCGCGCAATGTAACGTCGGACTTACGCGTCGCCCCTTCGATTCTTGTAATTTAAACTCGCACGCGACAAATGCCCTTACTGGACTTCACTCGAGCATCTTGATTTTTTTTTTTTTTTTTTTCGGAATCTCTGGTTTCTTTTCTTTCGAATGCATTCGAGGGTTAGGTTTTTTCTGTTTCGGTTTGAAAAATTCTTGAAGCGGACGCTAAAGGTTCCGCTGTATTTCTATTTTCTTTTTTTTTTAGATCGGCAACGTTATTATTTAAAGTGATTTACTTTGATTTTCTAGGAGGTCATGATTTTTAAATAATTTATATAAGATTTAGGTGGCGAAAGCGATTGTCAGAGATTGCCTTTTGTCTACCGAAACGGCAAGATACTATAAAAATGAAAGTTTTAATTTACGATTTTCTGCCAGTTAGAATATTTTATAATGTACGTATTATAAATGTTAAACAATAAAAAAAAAAATTAAAAATCAAATTTACTGCACCTTGTTTTACTTTACCAAACACTGTTTCCTTCTTATCCCTTTATATTTAAGAGTTACCGAAAAAACAACAATTGCTAAATTCCACAATGGCTAAAAGTAAAAATGACTAAATCAGAAAAACTAAATTTAAAAAGTTTCGCCAACTTCGTGCGTTAAAAAAGGAGAGTCTTACTGCAGAACTAGATGAAAGTGAAGAAACTCTTATTGCATTGAGAAAAAAAGTCAGTCTTCCAAATTTAATAGCAGCACAAGCAGATACTTGAAATAATAGTACAAAATTATTGGATCCACACCTTCCAGGACACGTGAAGGTAGAATAGGTGTAAAGAATAAGTGGAATAATGCTAAGCTATTACAGACTCAGGCGTTACACTATAATTTTTCTTCTCCGCGAGTGCCATTTTAAATTGGAAGGTGATGCAGCCAGATACAATGTTGCGAATCAATAAAATAGGAGTCATGCATTTCTCGTATCTGTTTTATGAAACAGATACGAGGCAATATCGTTTTTTTAAATTTTTTACAACTCTGCGATCGATTCTGGCTTTGATCCTTATTTTTTAAAGCAGCAAGCAACTCGAAGAAAGTTTCTCGAATATAAATGAATTAATGAAAAGGTAAGTCCAGTTATGCACACAAATATGAAATAAATTTAATAGAAGCTATCCAAAAGATTCCGAGATTAAAAACCTTCAAACGGAATAAAAAATGACAATTACGCTGCGTCGATTTAAATGCTAGTCGAGCATAAAAACAGCTACCTTCGCCACGCCATACGGATGCGCAGACTATAATCTTCCGCGGGACATGGATTTAAATGATACCGAATTTTAACGAGTACCTAGACTTTCCTCAAAGCTGTCAATCACGCAGTCTCGTAGTTTCGAAGTGTAGATAAACTTTTAATCTAAACCGTTTCATTTGCTTCAATCATGATAACTGACGCGGATAAATGTGCTAAGGAAACAAAATCTATAAATATAATTATAATTTTAATGAGATCAATGGGAATGTGGCACGTATCCAGTCGAAAAGAACAAATGCTTTCAAATACGATGTTAGGTGTCGTTTTAACGTCAATGATCGTCTCGTCAATTGTCGAGGGCAATCAGTTTTATTACGCGAGAGATCTCCTGGTACCTTTATTCAGTTATTTAATTCAAAATTTTTATTCCCCTCTTCGAATCCAACGAAAATTAGAGCGTCAAATTTTCTAATCGTCATTCGTAGCAAATAACGTACGTGGCGCCGTGCGCAAGTGCAGTCTGCTCGGAATTCTCGAAGCTCATAGTTTTCATCAGGAAGCGCGAGAAGGTAATGAATCTGAACAGATTCGTAGACGAAACGTTCTGGAAGGTGAGCTACGGCGAGGAGGACACGCGAACTTTTAACGAGTGCGACAGACTGTGCTTTAAAGGCATAACCCTTTACGTCGTTTCGTTGCAAGGTATATGCTGGCATTACCTTCTGGTTCCACTGATAGGTCAGTGAATTATTTTTCAAATTAAAGCTCGACGAAGTTTTAATGATAAACGAATAACGTGAATTAGAATCCATCGGCAAGGATCCTTCCGAGAGGCAGTTTCCTTTCCCCATTTACTTCGACTTTCCGATCACCGAAACTCCGTTTTACGAAATAATCTTCTTCTCGCAGGTAACTCTAACTAAAAGCAAAAGCTCCCGTCGCGCCTCACTCGTCTCCACTTGTGCTTTTAGATTTTCGGCACTCTAGCCGTCTGCATGTGTTCCACCGCGTTCGCCAGCTACCTATTCGCGATAAACATGTTCACGGCCAGCCAGTTCAGGATGCTGAGCGCGCGGCTCCGATCGCTCTGCGACTTCGCCGAGGACTCCGGCGAAGACCTCGAGCGCCAAGCCGACTCGCACGCCCGGCTGAAGGACTGCATTCGCAGGCATCAGCTGCTCATCGACTACACCGACGAGATCGAGAGCCTCTACTGCTTCGTCATGCTGGGCCAGATTTTCGGCTCGGTCACTCAGATCTGCTTCTCCGGCTTTCAGATTTTACTGGTGAGCCGATCGGCGTTGTAAATGTCACGGCGAAAGAGCGGCCGACCGAAAAAAATCATTGATTTCAAGTCGAGCTCGACCGACGTCTCGCTGCAGCGGACCGTTCTGAGCGCGGAGTACTTGCTCGGGAGCTTTGTGCAGCTGTACTTCTACTGCTACTCCTCGCACACGATGTTCGCCGAGAGTCAAAGCCTGTGCCACTCGATGTACTCGGCCGAGTGGTTCAAGATCACCAGTCCGGAGATCCGCAAGGACTTCTCGCAGCTGACTCAGATCGTGGTGCATCGAGCGAGAAGGCCCTGCACCTTGACCGTGGGAAAGTTCTGTCCGCTGACTCTGGACACTTTTTCCTCGGTAAATTCAACGAATTTTTAGTTTTTTTTTTTCTTTTAACGCGCGAGAGTCATCGCGAGCTTGAATTTTTTTAGGTTCTGAGTACTTCTTTGTCTTACTTTACGGTTTTACGTCAGACGGTTGAATAACGAAAGAAGGCGGCGATTTTCGTGGAATGCATTTGTGTATATAGTTCAATAATGGAAATAAAAAAGTTGAAGTGTTTTAAAACTTGATAGTGCATTGAGCTAACCACTTGAAGTAAAGTAGTGTTTATCTCCTTAAGTGTACTTGAAGGCAATATTTATTTTGCAAAAAGAAAGAGATTTACAATAGTATATTTGAAGTTGGAATCATATCGTTAGACGCTTTTTCTTATCCACCCAGCAAATAAGATACATCGCTCTTAAATTATTATTAATTATGCTATAAAGTTTACCTATTCGAAGATAAGAACGTGAATTATTTACTATTAAATTTTAATCTTAGGGAGAAACTTTAAATAAACGCGGAAAAAATTTTTTTACCTGCAAACCTAAGAATACTTATTTTAATTTGCTCTAAAGAAGTTCTTTTTTTCACGCAATAACACATTTATTAATCGGTCAAATTGAGCAATAACTCGCAAAGCGAAGTCCGATAATTCGCGAAGTACAGCATGATTCACCTAAAAGCTCGAAAACAAAAAAAAAAATTTCGGCCCGTAAACGCTCCTCGAGATTATGTCAGCTGAGTTTCTCGTGGACTCACGTGACGCTATCTGGGCGCAATTGACAATTTCACGCGCCGCGCCAGATAAGATAAGACGAGCTCTCCGGCCAAACTTCGGCTCGGCGATCGATGCTAAGTATTTCCGCCTCGGCCACGGGCACACGCACACCTTGCGCGCGCCTCGCTTAGCATGAAGATACACACTTCGATCTGCTTATCGATATACATAAGACCGGTGTCGCTCTCTGTCTCTCCCGAGCGAGAGAGAGCCCGTCGTTAATCCGTCCGCGAAATAATCATTTCTATTTATAAGGGGGACACTTCAGAGCTCCGGTGTATAAAAATTTGCGCGCGCGCGCGCGGGGGGACAGTCGGCCGAGCGGAGTCGAGCGGTGCTCGAGTTCGTCGATACAATAAAACAAGGCGGGGGGGTGGCGAAAATGCCGAGGAGCTGAAGTGCCGGGACGGGGAAGTGCGGATTCTCTCGGAAGGATGAAGTTCTTCTTTTGCAAGAGGTTCGGTCAGGCGAGGCACGAGTTCAGCAAGGCGACGGACGAGGACGCGACGCCTGCTCAGGTTTATCGGCGATTCTCGCGAGTTCGACAGCGAAAGGCCTTGGGCGATAGTACGATCCCGATCGACGATCTGGGAACGAGAGCCGATGATCGGTGAGATTTTTTTTGTAAGCCGCGGGTTTTCGAGTGCCGATTACTCTTGCTTGTGCGACATTGGGCAATCTGGTATATTGTTTTTTGGAAGCATTTTAATGCAGTCGTTTTAAGTCGCGTAGATAAAAAGAAATCGATTTTTTAACAAGAGCATTCGGAGAGATGACTGAACGAAATGTTGATAAAGCTCTAGAATTGTTTTCAATCGTAAAATTGACGTTTCATTTTAAGTAATAAGCCTGGTGAGTCATATTTCACTTTTTACAATTAACTTAAATCCGAGGTGTCTAAGAAAATGTTTGTGGACGTAAACGAAAAAAAAATTGCAACGTCAAGCGACTTTATTTATAATTGCAATTATTTAATTGAAATTTTAATTGAAAAAAAACGCGGCATCGGCGATATTTATAAATACTATCAATTTGTTTTTGTAAGATTTTAATTACACTTACGCAATGAAATTGACTGCACAGTTTGGCTCTAGAAAGAAGCAATTATCAGAATGGAGTCTCGAAAGAAAGCGAACCGTCCACAGCCGACGTTATCGCGAAACTTCGGCAAGTCGCAATCTTCCAAAATTTGCCGAACTACAATCTTGCCAAAATTTCGAAGCTAATCAAAATCGTAAGTATTACGTAACGAACACATTACTAATTATTATTACCGTGTCAATGAAAACGACCTGCCGTCTAAAGAGAAAAAGAAAGCGAAAAAAGTTAATGAACGAAATCGAGAGTTTCGTTTCCAAGCGAGCTGCGCTCGATCCAATAACCTATTTTATTGTCACTGATTCTAGGAAATTTTTCAAGCGCAAGCACGCATAATATGCCAAGGCGAAAAGGCAGATAAATTTTATGTAATCAATAGTGGAAAAGTTCGGGTAACCAGAAAGAGGCTGAAAGACGAGGAGGAAGTAGCAATCTTGGGGAAAGGAGATTGCTTCGGCGACGAGGCGTTCTTTGCCGATAAGCAAAATTTGTACGAAGTGAGCGCCGTCGCCGCCGCTTCCGGGCTCGAGTGCATTGCGATCGAGGCAAAGTAAATAATTGCACCCAGATATCCACTTGAATGTTCGAATTACGGACGGGCACGATTACATTTGCATTTATGTTGTTGTACAGGACAGTGTTGAATTATCTGACTAACTTTCACGCCATCAAAAGGGACGGCGGAACGGTCGAGCTTGTAAATAAATCGGTCTCGCACAGCTTGAAGCGAGCGATCGAGTACGAGAATCTGAAACTGTCCGACTTAGAAGTAAGGGATACGTTGGGAGCGGGAGCTTTCGGGAGAGTTGATCTTGTTACCGTGAATTCTATTCCAGAAAAGAGTTTTGCTAGGAAACGAGTTCGCAAGGACAAAGCCGCGCAATGGAAGTACGAGGAGAGCATTCGGAGCGAAAAGGATATTATGGAGTTTTGCGACTCTCCGTTCATTTGCAAGTAAGGCTTGGCCGCTTAAAGTTTTTATCAGAAAGTAAATACGATGCGCTGGTAATTCGATCGATAATTCGATCGACGTGTACGCGTTTTCGCGCAGCGAAGTGACTTTATTTAAAATCGTGTCTTTGAAGTAACTTTTTCAAAAATCACTTGTAAGAAGCCTTGTAGGTTAAAGTAAAAGATTCAACTTGACGAGTTAAAAATAAATTTTAAATAAAATATGTACACTGAGAGAAGAAATCTAGTAAAAATTACAAATAATCTTGTAAAAATTGCCATACTGGCTAGTAAAGCCACCACAGACTATCAAAACCCAAAA
>JAWWEM010000010.1:2742709-2760943 GCA_035582935.1 Ormyrus thymus
CTTTTATAGCGAATTGATGAGTTTTAAACGAAGTCAATGTTTAAAGTTTAAATTGTACTTTTAAGAAAATCTAGAGATTTGAATGCTAATGATTTTCAATTGTAGGGGCGTCAACGAGAACTTCAACTCGCTGCAGCAAAGTTATGAACACCAGCAGATGCAGCAACAGCAGCAGCAGCAGCAGCAGAGGTCAGCTCCACCTGTCAGAGAAAAACAGCCCCGACAGAGTAGAGCGTCTGCACGTGCATCTCGCTTAGTACAACAGCAACAACAGCAGCAGCAACAACAACAACAACAGCAGCAGCAGCAGCAACAGCAGCAGCAGCAGCTATATCAGGTTGCGGCGGCGGTGCAGCAACAGCAGCAACACTTAACTTATCAAAGTCAGCAGCGGGACTACAGCCTGGGAATGCCGAGCTCGGTTCTTTCGGCTGCCGCTGGACAACTACAGTTGGCTCTGACTGACCAAACGAGTCAAAGTGTTCAAGCTTTGCTCAGTCAGCAACAGCAAAATTTCGTGTCCACTGAGGTGACGCAGCAGCAGCCGACTCAACCAGTCCAAAAGCAGCTGAAGACGAATGCGGCGCCTAAGCTTTACAATAAATTACCAAACCAAGGCTACAAATTCCCACCGCCACCGGCGCAGTTTGACCCGCAGCATTGCAAGTTTACCAGTAATAATATCAAGGTAGTGCACGATGAAATATCTTTTTTACTTTCTTATTTACAGGCGCATTCTAAATAAGTAAAAATTTGTTCTGATTTACTTTTTAATATTGAATTAAGTTTGAAAGCTTTAAAAAAATATTTGATTAAAAGGCAAAACAAGAAAGACTAACCTTACCTCTTGATAAATCGCTGTTTTTCCAAGGCCCTGAACTTTATAACTCTGTCTGTGACGAATATCGCAATCATGCTATATCAGTTTTTGATATTACTTAACTGCCTAGAAATATTTACAAATTTTTATCAACACTTTAGAGTAAATATAATTAGTTCAATTAACTTTATAAATATTCTAATTAAAAGTTGTAAATTATAGAATTATTTATTTTGACGGAAAAGTAAAATTATATTCAAATCAATGTTTTCAATCGAAAATTCCATAACATGAATAAGCACTGTTGCAAAATGAATCTCTACATAGCTATGAACTGCTCCAATTAATGCTGAAAAGTCTTAGACGAAAACTCGGTATAACATTTCAACCAGCGCGTTCGCCAACTGATACTCCGGCTAGCTCTTATTTATACTTATCGATACAAGCTTAGAAGACGCACGAAGTATTCAAGCTCGGCCAAGAAAAATTACGTGCGCCTAAACTATCCTTCAGTTCGCTTTTAATATAATTCAGTCTTTATACTGCTGCCTGCAGGCATTGCCAGCGCAGCCGGTGGTCGCAGTGACGGCCCAGCAGCCGGTGCAGCCGCACGTACTCCTGCAGTGCAAACCGTCGGGCATCGATCTCACAGCGCCAGCTCTCCACCCGACCAAACTGCTGCCGCGGCCCGCCGCCGCACCTGTCGAGAATAAGGAGGAGATCTTCGCAGTGCCAAAAGTAGATTTTTTTTTTAGTTTTTTTGATTTTTAGATTAGTTAGATATAATTTTCATTTCTACTTTTCAACTAGTTGTGTAAAGGTTTTTTAATCAATTATATAAGATTGTTTGCTATTGTGTCCTCTTCTAATAAATTTAATGAAAGAATATTATTTCTTTTTACTAACGGCTTTAGTGTAAATTGATTTTTATTTCTACTTGCAGTATCAAATGAAAGCAAGAAGCAGATCTCGGAGTAGTTCCTCGTTGACAGCACCCAGAATGCATCCGCCCCCGCTGGTCTCAGCAGTTAGTGATCCAGCACTCAACTTAAACAATAATGTTCTTCTTGCCCAGCTCCTCACAAACAGTAAGAGCAGTTTATAGCAAAAATATTTTATCACTCATTTGCACCATGTCAGGTGTCGATTGCGATAATTGCGCACGTTCATTTGTTTCTCGTTTGTTCGCAGGTACGTCGAATCTGTATACTGTGAGCGCTGGACCCGACAAAGTTACTACTCAGTCGGTTGTAGGCGTCAAACATATCCTGCCGATGCTGCCTTCGACGTTATCATCCGGTGCACAGGTTACTAGTACCACTCATCACATCACCACTCCCGTCACAGTGCAGACAATGCACACTGCAACTAATGTACAAAACCAAGTCCAGCAACAGGTAAAAAGTCGATGTGCTAATAGAACTAATTTTTTTTTATTATTTTGTTGACTGTTTTAATCCTATTAAAGCCAATATTTGGCTTTTTAACGCCTTTATTGCTTTTACAGTCGCTGCAGCAGTCAGGTTCTAGCCAACAATTGCTCCTGAGCTCAGGTACTCAAATAGCGCATCAGTCACAAAGTAGTAATCCGAATTCGCCAAAAGACGGTTCGAACGCGCACAGTCCACAAGGTCTTAGTCTGAGTCCTTTACACAGTCCTATGAGCATTGGCAGTCCTTTATCTCCAAATAGGGGTTACATCAAGGGAGATCCAGAAAGGGGACAGTACAAAGAGCAGCGCCGAGTTGGTCACATACATGCTGAACAAAAGCGTCGATATAACATCAAAAATGGATTTGACTTATTGTTTAATCTGTTACCTCATGTAAATCAAAATCCGAATTCAAAAATGAGCAAAGCAGCGTTATTACAAAAGGGCGCAGATTATATACGACAGTTGCGCACAGAAAGGCAGCAGTTAACAGATGAGATGGACAAGTTAAGGGGACAAATTGAGACACTAAATGCAGCCATAAGGTATGCTTTAAGATAATATAGATTATCAGGATAATCTTGCAAGTAAATTTATTTTATTAAAAATCTTTTAATATTTCAGTAATTGTCAATCTTTGTTACCTGCTACTGGAGCTCCAGTTTCAAGGCAAAGGACAAATAAAATGAAAGAAATGTTTGACGAATATGTTAGGACGCGGACAAGAGACAATTGGAAATTTTGGATCGTAAGCGATCTTCCACCGTTATCTTTCACAATAGAGTAATAACACTTTTAATTTAATAAATATATTTCTTGACTTTCTATATAGTTCAGCGTATTATTGGAGTCTTTAATGGTGTCATTTAATTCTGCTGTTTCTACTGCAAGTGTAGAAGATTTATGTAGAACAACAATACTTTGGGTGGAACAGCATTGTTCATTGGTTGATCTCAGGCCAGGTACGTGAAACCTATTTTTATCCTATTATATTATCATAATACAGAGCTAAAATAATAAATTGTACCTCTTAAACACCTCAACTTCTTAAAAATTAGATCTACTAATCTAATTCAGTTGCATTATTTGTTGTAGCTGTTCTGAATTCATTGAGGTATCTGTGTACAGCCACTGATATTCTTAATGATCCATCGCGCCTACCAGAAGAGGCGCTCGCAGCTGTTAATGAAAGTGAACAGCAAAAGTCAATGCAGTGATCGATTTAATTATCGTGTATATTATAAAATAAACTGAGAATTCGTTTTTCATGCGGATTCACTCAAGTTCGATACGAAACTTGCAAGCAAGAAAAACAGTTACCGCAGATTATATATAATTACAGGGAATTACAATTTGTACAGAGAACATTAAAGTCTTCTTACGCGCTAGATATAATAAAGTTTTTGCTTCTGCGAGTGCATAAACTCCAGTGGATACAACAAAAGTGCAATTTCTTAGATATTGGCTAATTTAATGTTAAATACTAAGAAATTAATACTGCGACATGAGAGAAAATTTATAGTTGAAGGCTTTTTTGTATGAAAAGGACGAAAGCGCGTGTAAAAAATGAATATATACGTATATATAAATATATTTTTTTTAGTAGTTATAAGTTTACTTCTAAGATTCATGTCGCGTTTACTTCAATGTCAGTTTTCAGTTTAAAAAGAAAACAAGTTTTTAGGTTTCACTAGTTTGTTTACAGCAAAATACTTCAAAGATTTTTTTCTGGTATAGGAAAACTAAGAGCACTTGAACAATAATAAATTAAGACTTTAAATACTTTTTTAAACGTCAAAACTACTAATTAATCAAGATTCTGCAGTTTCGTATAAAGAAAATTATCTTTATATTTATTCGCACAATAAAAATGTATACATGACCAGAACTCAATTTCAAAATACATCATTAGCATGCATTCTGCCCAGCACTTGCCTAACTTCTTAAATCAATTAGAAATAAAATACTAGTAAAAATCATTCCACGTTCTAATTAAAATCTTCAGGTTTGACAATTCATTTTCGAATAAATAAATTGGACGGACAAAATTTGTTTAGAAAACAAGCTTCTAGACAATTAAAACTAATTTTATTTAAATTTAATTTACGTTCATAAACTTATTAGCGAAGTAATGAAGATAAATAAAACGAAGTGCAAGTGGACAAAAATATAAGTCAATTTATCTGGAAAAAGTTAAGAAAATAATTTTATTTAGTTTGACGAAATCAATAATCTTACAGTTTCTTAAAAGGCATTGAAGATTTTACAACATGGTGGAGGCGTAAGTTTTGCAAATGTTACTTAGATAAATTGTTACTATGTTATGAGAGGCATGGTGTATGCGAAAAAACTTTTATGAAGCGATCTATACTACTGTTTAATATTATAATTGAAGTTTAGTTTATTATGAATTGTAAAATAGTATAGATTCTAACTTCTTTTTGCTGGAATCCATTTTAGAGATTATTTGTACTTGCGGGTTCAAAATGGGAAAAATCTTAGAAGTGTGCCTGAATGGAGAAAAAATATTTACAGATAAATAAAGAACTCCAATAAAACTTGTTATTACGCATTCTACTCACAAATTATACATACGTTAAATCGACGATGTTATGTAATGCGAGATTTTTATTACAAAATTTCATGTGATAATGTAAAAAGAAAACACTTATTACAGTCCAAGTTTTAGATAGAGTATTAACTTTAACGAATTTTTGTACATCACCAAATGTGTCATTGTTAATGAATATAAAAAAAAGCTTGATTTAAAAAACTAATTTGTGACTATTTTCTTAAAAACCTTTCAAATTCATTACAATTTAATCAAATTTCTATAAACGAAACAGATTTTCGACAATGTATAAGGGTTAAAAAATAATAGATAAATATTTCTTGAGAAATGCAATATATTAAATCTCTTTTTTACTGGTGAATAATAATAAATAAGCGAAATGTTATAAGTACTTTCAATAATTGTTTTTATTTAAATTTACATTTACATGCATACATATGTATATAAATCAAAAATAACTTTTATTTATCCATTTTCCAAAATAGATATTAAAATTAAATTTTATAATTGTACCATGTTTTATGATTATTTACTAAACAATTACGTAATAAACAATATAAATATATAAAATAAACCAGTTCTAATAGCCTAAATTCTTATTAGTTTCATTAATTTTAACCTTTTATATATTATGAATGTAATAATTAACTTAAATGTTATTTCTATAAAAATTATAAGCTACCACTTTACAATATTTTTGGTTCACAGCTTTAATCATTTTTGTTTATTAAGATAATGATCTAACAATTACTGAGATCAGGTGAAACTTAAATTATCTTGAGTTATTATTAATAACACAACAGGTACATATCACCTAGAGATTCTCACCAGAAGAGTGACAAAGTTGCAAAATGACTGATTTCTTTCAAAAATTTGTTGCATAAATAACAAAAAAAACTTTTAACTTTCATTTTCTTTTAAAAGCGTTGATGCACCTTCTTCTTTAAATTTATGAAATTCTTCGACAATCAGTTTTTCTAAGGTAGATAAAATATTAATTAATTTAATTAAATTACTCGAAATAAAAAGAATTTCATTTCATTTTTCATGAATATTAATACACAAATTGTACCTTGTTCAGTTAAGGGTTCGATAGAATCATCATTATCAATAAGCTTTTTTACAAGATCAGCTGTTCCTTCAGGAACTTCATAATCCTCAGTTGTTGCTAACTCATTTAATTCAGCATGAAATATTTCTTTAAGTTTGTTTTGCACTTCATCAAAAGAAGATACTCCAAATCTTCTTTGGTTAAGTAACTCTTCGCGTTGTTCACGCATTCTTAGCTTACATCTCTGCAAAAAAATTAACATAATTTAATTATTTGATATAAAATGTTTTCATTTATCATTTTTACGTTAACTCTTAACTCAAGAAATATCAAATTAAACACTTCGTTTATATATTCTAACCTGTCTTAAATCTTCCCGCAATTTGACCAAGTCGTTTTTCTTATTACAAAGTCGAGCTTTTACACTCTTTTTTGCCAATGCTGCAGTTGACATTGTTAACTTTATTTATTATTTAATTAAAGAACAAATAACACTGAATCTCTTTCAGAATATAAAAATTGTACACCTCTAGATTGGAAAGGAAAGGAAACGAGGAAACGGCGCAATTCCGCGAATAACTCGAATGAAGCAGCACTGATGAAATTTCAATAATATTGACCATGCAATGTAGAAAGCTTATTTGTATTTTAGAAAATGACTTTACTTCAAGGTTAATTATTTGATGTTTTTTGTAAAACGTATGGATAACATTATTAATAAGTAAAATTATTAATTAAATGTTAATTAAACGTTGTTGAGAAATTTTAATCTATTAGGTAGAAAAAATATTTTTTATTTTACAAAAAATTGTATGAATCTACAACTATTAACTTAAACATTGTTTCTTACATAAAACACACAATAAACCTTACTTTGTTTGTACTATATTTTTTAGATATTAATGAAGTAATAATATTTAGGAACTATACAAAAATTTACCAAAAAGGTAAATATAAAAATCTATTCTAATGCTTCTATTGTAAGAAAATATTTACTTTAGTGCAAACCATTAAATAGTTTGAGAAAACAGATCACCACAAAAATAGTCTTTAGAAAATATCACTTTTGCATAAATGCTATACTAATTTGGTTTTTGTCAAAAAAAAGTGAAGATATAATTTTAAACGAGAGCAAAGATATCACAAGAGGTACACGAAAAACATAAGGAAATGTCATATCCATCTTGAAAAATTGAAAATTTTGGGGTATCTAAACATGCTGCAGAATGAGTATTAACTTGTTCTTGAATATTTTGTTTTAATCCTTGTAAACCACGTGTAACTGGTAATTTAAGGCCACAGTTACATTCAACAAAGTTTTGAATTTCTCGAAGTGAATTCTTTAGGCATATTGGACATATCACTTCTTCAACGCACATTGACAATATTTGTTTTTGTTCCCATAACATTTTTTGATATTCTTCCAAAATCCATTGCTCTGAAGGGTAACAATAATTTTTATGAAAAACAACTACGTTCATTTTCGAAGTAATAATGACATTATTTATAAAGCAAAAAAAAAATTATATAAATAAAAGGTGCAATAGCTTTTTAACTGTACCTTCCATCATTTCTACTATTTCAAAGGTTTCATTTTTTAACGCAAGATCTTTATCTTGATTTGAAGATTGTGTAATTAGATTTGGATGAAAAAATTGGTTCCATTCCATAGATGCTACATTCTCAAATTCTTCATGCACAATATCTTTCAAAGCATCTTTTACTTCTTCTGAATAATTTGTTTCACCAAATCTTCTTTTCATAAAAAGTTCATTTCGTTTTTCATGCATTCGTTGACGGCATCTCTAAATATTAATAAGATTAAAAAATATATTTAATTATTAGAAATAGAGATAATTTTAAATCTTTGCAAAGGTATTGAAAATTTTGTTTAACCTCTCTAAGAACTTCTTGGATTTTTGGAGACCCATGTTTAATTTTTCTAGCTGCATTAAGATTTTTCTGTTTCATAGTATTAGTAGGGCTAAGGAGCTTATTAGTCATCATTCTAAATTGAATGAAAATTTTAGCTAAAAATTTAGTTTATTAACACGATATTTACACGTATAGTGTATAGTCAACAAAAAGCGCGCGTACTCTTGTAATACATTGGCCATTCAATTGTCGTCCGTAATGAGGAATTAAGGACCCACACTGCAATATATATGCCAAGATTCCAATTCCTAACCTAACCTACTTATTTCAACTTCGATACGATATATTTCCAAATTCAAAAATTTCTTTTATCAATTAAAACTTTATTAATACTAAATTATAATTTAAAATTAAAGCTAATAAAAAAAAATGTTATTTAAAATTGTATTATTTTATTTAATTTAAACTTTAATTTAAGATATATTTCAAATACATTTAAAGTAGGAAGTAAAGAGATGACAAAAAAAAAATGTAGAGTTTGAATCAAAGGATTTTTATTATAAAACAACAATTGATTTACAAATCATTTTTTGCACATCAATATTACTTTTTTAAAGTTATATCAAAATAATAGTTTATGATTAAGTAATTTATATTGATTTACAGAAAAATATAAAAATATACATAATTTATTAAATTAAGATTCGATACAATATAAAATGATAATAAAATTAATTTGTATGACAATTGATTAATAAATTGATAATATTCTTCAAAAAATATGTTATATAACAATAATTCATGATTGTTTTGTAATTTATCTGCCTGCAGAAATTTGAAACATTATAATATGTTCAATTTAAAATTACTCTATCACAGGTTGGCATCATTTACTCTGATCAAAAGAAGTTAACATAAAGAACAAAAATTAGATTACAAAATATTAATCTGCATTTTGTTGTTTTTTATAAATTTAAATGGCTTTGTATGAAGTTTTTGTACTCATTATTTTTTGTAAATTTTTTGTATACATTTAGCACAGCAAGTTGAACAATTTAATACTTCTCTGTTGTTCGAATTAAATAAAAATTTGAACAAGCAGTGCATGACATACTCAATGACATGTCAGCACCATCAGATACTAAAGAAAAACTAGGAACTTTAAGACAACTTTCTGAATGCATATTTACATACATCTCTAAATTATATTTAAATTTTCTAAGACTAATTTCAGTTCTGATTTTTAAACCACAATAGTTGCAAGCTATAAAGTCTGGAATTTCTTCTAGAAATGATCTGTGGCACATTGGACAACTAACTTCATCTTCAAGCATATCGAACATCTGTTCTTCACAACTCTTCAGTCTTTCATATTCCTGCATTATCCATTGTTCTGTAAATATATAAAGTTGTAAGTATTTAAATTAGATTATTTCAAATACAAAAAGCACTGAAATTGTTATTTATAAAGATATATAATGAAATATGAATA
Organism: Ormyrus thymus; assembly: GCA_035582935.1. Lineage (NCBI taxonomy): Eukaryota > Metazoa > Arthropoda > Insecta > Hymenoptera > Ormyridae > Ormyrus > Ormyrus thymus. The sequence continues at coordinate 2,751,952 of JAWWEM010000010.1, forward strand.
ATATGAACATAGCAAAATTTACATGCAATAGAAAACTAAAAATTATAAACCTTGTTCAGCAAGAATATCACTCTCTTCTTGTAAAGCTTCTTCTTGATTAGATGGTCTATTAATTATTATTTGTGTACTCAAGTTAGTGTCAGACCTTTCCGAAGTAGCCAAATTGTTAAATTCTTGCCTTACTATTTCAATTAAGGTTTCCTGCACATCCTCAGCAGAAAGTAAGCCAGACCTCCCTTTATTAAACAACTGGCCTCGCCTTTCTCGCATTCGTTGTTGACAATTCTATAAAAATGTTTAAATAAAATTTAAAAATTATGCAGAATAAAATTTCTTTACTAATGATTATTAAATACAAAAAATCTTGACAAAATATTCTCAAAATCGCTTAACATCCTAACCTTTCTCAAAATCTCTTGAAATTTCGATAAATCATATCCTACTTTTATTACAACATTATCGTTTTCATTTTTAGGCCCTATTTGAGACATGTTTCATGTGATTTTAAAACGCAAACTTTTTTGTATACTGCAAGTACTTTATATCTATATATACTCCTCTCTTCAAAACAATAGGTGCGTTCGATTCAACGGTAACTGCGTAGTTATATACATGTGCAAAAGCGCGTACATAGCGAGTGAGCCACCAGACGTTTAATAATGTTCGTTTTTCTCGTTTCATTCACAGCATCACAGCGTTAAAGTGAACAGACTTTTAATTGTTTTGAAGATTTAAAAAATTGACATATCAAGATTATTGGAACTTAATATAATGTACGTTGTAGCATTCGATCGAGAGTTCGATTTAAAAGACTGTTACAATTTTTTAAAAGTTTGAATCTAAAATACATGATCTCGTTATTATGGATTTGTTAGCTTTGAACAATAATTTATTGACTAATTTATAGGAAAAATTTAAGGTCATATGTAAAATCAAAAGTCAAAATTTAATTATTTAGCTTTATTTTCAAAGATTGATAATTCAATATACACATACACCACTCGCACATAAATGTTTTAACAGGAGTTGTCAACAGTTCTCAATAAAAAGAATACATTCAATTTAGCAATTTGTCAAATGCGTAAGATGAGCTAACAAGAACAGTAAAATATAAAACAATGAATTTTTCACTTAACAGTTATATTACATCTCGTATTAAGTAGTCACTAATAAAAATATTATTACTTTTCCCACAATACTTCACGATAATAAGACCTATTTGCATAATTAAAATATTCTTTGCAGTCGCTTACGTATATCTGTGGGATACTTTTTTTTTTCATACATATATGCAGGTATATACGGAACTATATCGTTTCGGTATTCTTTATAATAGTAGTGGACTACTCTCGCTTCTTATTACAACAATACAAATAGTCAATTATGCATAGTCGTAATAATGTTGTTACCCCGACGAATCGCGCGCCTACCGGGCGAATGTCACGCGGTACAAACCCGCGATTACGTCCTCCTCGCCTTTCGAGTAATTTCGATTCTCGAGTTGAGCCAGCTGAACAGCTCGGTTTTTCTCTTGTACTTCTTACATGAATTAAATCGAACAGCGGTTTACTAGCTATATGGAATAAAAAATCCATTAGAAATGGATGGATTATCATATACACTAACGGTTAAATACTACAAATTAAAATAAACCTAGTACAACATTTATAATTTACACCTATTTGAACTTCTTTTAATACACATCATCTCTGCTTTATTTTTTCCCATTGATTAAGTTTGCTTCGCGTACGACTACAAGGTTGAAGCGCGCAGTGTCTTCTGCAATCTCGTTTGTTAATATTAAACAGCTGATTTTGAATTTTACAACGATTGCAGCTCGTGGAATTTTACATTTTTACAGTATATATGGCGTGCGCGTATATAGTCCTGTCTTAAATAACGAGATTATATACTTTTTGTACCAACAGTATCAGAAAATACAGATAAATCCTTTTTTTTTTATTATTAAATATTACAACTCGATATCAAACACCTCTTTACAATCGGATTTTACGAGTATTACAATGAAAAAATGAGCTTGCCAAAGGTATCTGCGTACTCCAACGGCAATGCGCCTGAAATATATGAAATACAGAACTGATTGAACGCCTCTGTTCGATATGACCAACATTTGCAAATTAGCACCGCATAAATTCCCTATATAATATACCCGTCGTTATAATAGCGTTACGTATATTTTTCATGTACGTACAAGTACGTGCACACGTCGTTTTGCCCCCCTCCCCCAAAAAAAAAAAAACGAGCAGAAACGTATATTGCATATGTATCTGTATATTTTAGAGAGATCGCGTAACACCACCGATGAAGCTGAACATATCACGTTTTATGCCGCAGCGAGACACGAAGTACAATTTCTTTATCGAAGTTATCTATATATACGCATCAGACAGTATATTCTTACGTAATTAATATCTTCGCATCTTAGCAACAATAATTGGGGGAGCTTATTTGTTTGTTCATCTCAGGTGACAGTTTTAACAAGTACTTACACCTTAAGAGCTAGAGTTATGGCATCTGTCATTTTATTTATCAGAGCTTTTGCAAATCAGTATTTGCCTCTTTTATCGTCATCGAAAGTGTCACAAGAATGATCGTCAGGAATGCTAATTTTATATATCACCGCGCGCCTCGATTACCTCGCCAGTAACGGATGCAATCGAGGCGCCGTGCACGTCATTTACGTAACGAAACACATTAGTTTACGTATAAAAAATAAACTTTGATCGGAGCTGCATTCTCGCCTAACTATCAAATCATTCTTGCAGCACGGCTTCCTCCCCTTTTAATCTTAATACACCCTATTATCGCGTGTTCAGAGCGCAGCTACGATATTTATATGTATACCCTTAGAGTATCATAGGTTCTTACAAAAGTTCCTACAGTTCGCTTGATTTAGTTCTTTAGAATAAAGTTGATCCTCGGCCGGCCGGGCCTCGGATCGGCTGAGTGAACAGCGAAGGAAGAGAGAGCGTCCTTTTCATTTTCATCGCGAATTACGCGTTCTACCGCCGTGGCTCGAACAACGAGCGACAGCGTGCGAATCGTCATAATTTGTCGGGGGCGGCGGACTTGGCTGGCGACTGCTGCTGCTGCTGCTGCTGATGCTGCTGCTGCTGCGGCGAGGAGGGAGGCCCGACGCTCGTACTTCGCTCCAGAGGGCTCGTCGGCTTGCTCTCGGCGGGCTGCGAGATCGCCCGTTTCGCCGACCTAAAACCGTAAGCTCTGGTTAGTCCGGGAGTATGCGGGAGAGGGGACGCGGCGGGCTTCTTGCTCCCGAGGGTCTTCTAAGACACACGCGTGTTCTCCTAAGGGTGTACGTCAAACTCTCGCGGCTCTAACGCTTACTCGAGCGTACTGCTGTCGGCGGCCAGTTTTCTTTTTGTGTTTACGAGTGCTTATACCTTCTGACTGTGTCGATTGCAGTAGGCTTTCGTAAGCGTGTACTCGAGTCTATGTATTGAGTGATTCTTTTCGCTATTTTAATTGACGTGCACTTCAATCAGTCAATATTTTGTTGCACGAGAGTAACCCCAGCTTATACTCTTCACCTACGGTTGTTAGTTCTAGACCTAGAAGCTCCTAAGCCGTTATACACTAACACTTTTTTTTACAAACACCTAAATAAAAATACTCTACAGAATAAAGGATGACCTTTTTTTAATTAGTTCGAACGGTTAGATGTCTTATGAGCGTCAAAAGATGAGCTTGTTATCCTTAAGATGAGATCAAAGTTTAACCACCACGATTGCACGTTCTCTTGCATTTATGAGTAATAAGCTAGGGTTAGCGAACTCATGTGACACTCTGATTTCCTAGATGTAACATACAGTCATTAACGTAAGAATTAATTTGCTTTTGCTTATTTAAAAATATATATAGAGATTGAATATTCACATTCAAATTTTGATTAAAAAATGCAGATTAAAAAGACTTTTATAAAAAGTTATCACGGTTTTTTTCCACAGTGGTGCGGCATATACAACAAGCAGCAGTGCCTTCTTCACTTGAAACATTAATATTTGAATGTAAAAACAGTAATCTTCATTGATCCATTTAAGTAATTTTCATAATATCACAATTAGATTTTAAAGCAGACACTCACTATTAACAATCATTGTATGTTTGTATTGTGTAATTTCTGTATGTATTCAGAGAATATTAAAATGAATGTTAGAAATACCAAGAGTGCAACGTTACAGTTTCATTCGCATAGGTACTAGCATTTTTGCATCAAGTCTCGTATTTCTAATCAGTATTTCCAACATTATTAAATAAGTATATAGTAAAGATTATAATGATTGAAAATCTATAGGTCGAATCTGAAATAGCGTAAGTAATGTATGCGGCTGAGATGAAAGCAATAAAGAGCAGAATTATGGTTATGGATTATGTACTATGTAGCTCGATGAAGAAAGCAGAGGTTTGTAGGCTGCATATCTGTAAAGCATATAAAATCGACATTTCCACAGACACAATGCAAAAAGAGAGTTTGATAAAGCTGTTGAATGAAGAGGTAAATGTACCTGTTTGCACATGAATTATTAGGATTATGAATATATTTGTAAAAAAATAAATTCTAAAATGTTTAAATATATTATTAAGTACTAAGTAAATGACTCAAAATTAACGAATATCCTCTACAGTAAAAACGTGACATCTTTGGAAAAGAAATTTTTATTCAGCCAAACGCAGTCACACTTTACTATATAAGAATTCGTACGATATACGAGGAATATTGCGTTTGGGTAATCTCAAAAAATTAATTGGATCGACTAAAAAATGTACGAGAGCACCAAAAGTGCGATAATCCAAGTATACGATGCGATATACTTCTTTGATGTATCGCCCAGCCATTATTAACTGTACTTTCATAAATTAAGTGGCACAATACACTCTTGCAAAGTGTCCAATACTTTTATAATAACGATCGACCACAAACTGTAAATACTTGTAACGTATATAAACGCATTGCAATTAAACCGATTAACTTCTAGGGGAAACTAATTCACTCTCTAATTTCTCTAAATTACTTGAAATTTCACTAAGTCATGATCATTATAAACAAAAAGCATCAGTTGACTCCTTTTTATTCATTATTAATTTTTTGTACGGTATGTCCGTGAGTTGTGGTATATTATAATATATATTCACAAGACAGCATTCACATCTATCATCGTGCAACGTATATGTAATATATAACGTATATATATATATAAACAGACAAATAATTAGAAGCTCTATGTTTTTTTTTCGTGCTGTCGTATTTATTTCTATGTAACAAGCAGTGACTCGACTCGACCTGCCACCAAACTTTAGCACCTTGAAAAAAAATTCTTGTGCAAGTGGCTGTGCTATCAGCGTATTGATTGATTTGTACTCTATTTTTAAGAGGAAATTTTGAAAAAGTTAATAAGTATTACTTTCTTTGCAACGATATTGTATCCTATAGGAACATTTGTAACTATTGATTCAGTTTATTTTACGCTTAAATTTATATTTTAAATAAAATCGACCAAAGTTCTGTTTATATATGTCTCAGATTTAGTACTAAATAAATCCTTTGATCCTTTGACAAAACAAAAGGTGTTAATTATTATTTGAAGTGATTGAGCGAATACTGAGCAATGAAAATTAATTACTCTCAAACGAATTAAAAAATACTAAATGTTAATTTCAGGATGTATGCAAATTGAAAAAACATACTGTTAGAAGTTAATATATCTGTAATGTAATTAATCAAATACAAATTTCCAAGTCTTTCAATCTTTTTTTTTACCATTTTTAAACATACCGCTTTGCAGTGTTGTTTGTTTTTATCTATAGAAGGACACACCGGAAGAAACATTTTAAAAAATGTCTAAATAAAACATAGACGATCTACGTCCTCACATCTCTTTAAGTAAATCAAAATCAAAGTCTCCTCTTAAGAGAATGCTTGCCAACCGTGAATTTTGGTGGAAAGACAGCTCTGGAATATTTGATCTATACACAGAAACATTTATTAGAACAAAGACACGAACTTTGGGGACGATGGCCGGTGTTCCAATTTACCTTGGTCATTAAAGTAAGACCAGATTTCGTTCCAGGAACTTTAGAAAAAACTGATTCGTTTGCGGACCGATCGACCACAAATCCTGGACATATAATTTTAGTCTTTTGCTATATCATTTATTTGCTTAGCTGCACTACAAAGTTTAGTGAGTTAAGAGAGCGTTTTGGGATGACGGTAGGCGGTAGTGGTAGCAGGTAGACACTTCTCTCTGCGTCTCAGAGCTTTTATAATCTATTTCGCTGGCTGAACGCGATAAATCCTCACAGCCGGTACCTGCAATTTAAGAAGCTCGTAAGCCGCGACTGATTCCGGGCACCAACTAGCATCTCTCTCAATTGACTGGCCTCATTCATTATTCATAAACATAAAAATTTATATAAATATATATTTACACGATTACACTAGGCAGTGGGTTATTCTATCGTTCAAAGCGTTTCAGGGGACAGATAGAGACTGTCTCACACCAGTGTGCTTTAGTCTTTGCCGTCGGCGACTCGTCGAGACTCCCGTGAAAATCCCAAGATTATTAATTTGGCAAATGTTTCTTAATTATCTCGCATGCAGAGTTTCTTGTTTTTTTTTTTTTTTTTGCGTTAGAAGTAAACTTTTAAACCGTCTGGTTTGAATTTTAATCCTCATGCTTTGTGTTACGACTTACTAATTCTTGGTTGCTTTGATTAAAGTGTGATTTATTAATTAGCGGCATTCACCAAATTATAATAATGTTCAGGCTTTCAAATCTTGCGAGAAACTAAGTTAAAATGTACGTTTAAATGCTAAACTGCGCCGTTTCAAGCCTACGAAACAAATCACAAAGTGTGAAATAATCAACCAGCTTTCATGAATGTTGAAACAAAACAGTAACAGAACTCGTGAGACAATCTATCTACCTATGCTTGTCACATTCAACTCGGGGAAAAAATAGCAAAGATAGAAGGAGAAAGACGAAAATAGTTACCAATGTGAGTAAGTTAATTGTACGTAGATAATAGGCGTGTGTTAGATGTGACTAAGGTAGACTTTCCTTTTAAGTACACACTGCTGCGCGCCGGCGAGTTGACCGCTGTGTCGTTACTGGAACAGAGCCGAGGCTCGTATTCACACTCGCACACACTAGCAATTTTATCACACTTCAACGGTTCTCCACTAATTTTATCATCTTTGTTCAGCGGACTGGAGGACTGGCGAAAACTTGCATTTATCGTCAAATCAAATCGTGCGACTAAGCGCGGCTCTTCTACTCTTTTAAGCGTTCGCCTGTCCACAGTTGCCGTTTCTATTAGAACTTCTCCATGTCATTTTAACAGTTCTAAGTATGTCTAGATGTGACTAAATGATCCTACGTTTACTAATAAAAAAATTGCTACAAACTTTTGCCTAGAAAAACTTTTCTCTTCGAACCCTACGGACATTTAGAAAATTAAGTAGTCTGTAGATCTAATAATTAACAGAAAGTGATTCTCATTGAGTAAAATTGAAAAAAAAATTCTAGACTAACAGAAACTTTAACGAGAATCACTTTCTACGCTTACGGAAATTGCTGAATTACTAGGTTGCTTCGAAAAACTTCGGTAAACTTCAAACTGTACTGGCAAAGGACCGGCAGTATCCGTCAACGAATGACGAGAAAAAAAAACAGAAAATATACATCGCGGCTGCACAAATACTGCATATTTCACGTACTTCACACGAACAAAAAAGCGAATACAGACGAGAAGAGATAAAATCCAGAGCTTTAAAGGCGCAATAAAGTAAAGTATATAGTATAGAGTAGAGAAAGAGAGATGAGCGTAAAGCTTGAGAGAGCTCACCTTCTCCGTCGAAGCGAGGCGTTCTGTCCAGGCAAGCCAAACTGGCCCCTGGGGATGACCATTCTTGCGTTGCCCTGCGCGGGTCTTGAGCCTCCGTGCGCCTGCAACATCGCCAGGTGAGCCGCGTAGCCCTCGTGCAGGACCGTGGCGAGCGCCTGGTTCTTACGCGGCACTTTGCCCACTATGAAGATCTGGCTCGGCTGCACGTTGATCGACGTGTACACGCTTATGTCCTTGTTGCTGCCGTAGGCGTGGTGGATTATTACGCCGTGCTCCTAAATTGGCAGAGTCGCAGGATTTTAGTCGAATAAAAGTGAAGAGTTTTATTCCTCATGTCCCCGTACTTTACCTGTACTAAGTTTTTGAGGTAAGCAGCTTTATGCGCCAGAGGATCTGTAGACAGACCGTCTGCAAAAGATACGAGACCGTGTGGGAAGTTGTGTTGCGAGAGCCACGAGACGACTTTATGCTGCTGCATATCTGGCCTTCCAGTTATGTAGATGATTAAGTAACCTAATTCTTGCCAGTGCCTAAAAAATGATTCACACATTGGTAAAGGTTTTGTCAAATGAATGAACCTTTTTAAATAAGAGTTCAAAGATATCTACCTGACAATATCCACAGCACCTGCCCTTACTTTAGGATCCTTTCCCGTGACGGAGACACTAGCAGTGAAAGAACCGTCGATACTGAAGACAACGCATTCTGTCTTTGGTGGTATCACAGCCATGAAGAAATCTACGGATGTATGATCGCCTCTGCAATGCAAAAAGAAAAAATTTCAGTATAAAAGTTTATACATCGATATATACATGTACTTGTCGGAAAATTCTACCAACCTTACTATCATTTTGACAGGATAGAGTCCATAGCCTAGTGTCTTATCATCGGGAATTTGATAAGTTACTCTGCCGTTTTTGTCTGTCACTTCCGTCGTATAATAAACCCATTCACCAGACCTGACATCCTTCATTATGTGAATATCTACTTTTTCACCTAAAAATTAGGAATGATTTGAAAATTCGTTCTGCAAAATTACTTTTCAAGATATACACATACCTGTTAATGCTATTACTCCTATAGGGCCGTACATAAATCTAGCCATAAG
>JAWWEM010000010.1:2761043-2776536 GCA_035582935.1 Ormyrus thymus
AAAATTACTTTTCAAGATATACACATACCTGTTAATGCTATTACTCCTATAGGGCCGTACATAAATCTAGCCATAAGAGTCTGCGGTGCGCCATCCCTAACAATAACGTCGTTGGCTCTATGATTTGCAGCGACATTCTGAAAGGAGAAAGAGTTGTTATCAAAGTTTCAATCCATTTGTTTCACTTACACCCGGAGATACATAGGATGCTTACTTTTAGTTTAACAGAGGTACGTTTCTTGTTCCACTTCTCTCTGGGTTGTCCTGGACGGAAGCCTATAAGCTCCTTCTCCTCGTGACCGAGCAGCTGCAGGTCAAACCTGCCGAGTTGACGGACTATGAAAGCTATGACGTCAGACGACTCCCAGTAGCTCGCGTGGAACAAGTGAGGTAAAGCGTTTGTAGGAAAATTCGCAAGTCCTTCGGGGCAATATAAGGCGTAATCTATCCTCTTGCTGCCCCACCATTTCTGAGTAACTGCAAATTAGAAGGTAGGGTAAGTTCAACTTTAGGTCAAGTACACTTGGGGAATACTATCTACAAAAGCAAAGTGCGATATATACGAGAAGATACAGCTTGAAGAGGTATGGTATCTATACCCGACATAGTACTATGGATTGATATATCCGACAGTCTTCTTAAGTGAGACATTGTCACGTTGGGAACGCTCAGTCCATCGGCAAACAGCTGAGGATTGGTTTGGACCGTCTCCACTGAAAGATTCGATTCGACATTTAGCATTTACTTTCCATCACTTCCCAGCCGCTGCTCTCGTCGCAACACTTACGCAAGTGATAAGGCTGACCGTTGCCAAGGGGATACTTTTGGTAGCGCGCGACGTTTACCGGCGGCAAGAGCGAGAAACGCGCGGAGATCAGAGGTTCCAGTCGAGCAGCTACGGGATCCGACGGGTGAAACAGATTGTACACTTGATTCACGCAGGGTCTGGTTACGTTGCCAGTTTTATCTCCCGACGAGGAGATCTTTCTGTACGCTAATACCAGGGCCAGCGGACTGCCGAACATGAAGAACTCGCTCACGTCGAATTCAAGCTTACACTGATGAGAATTATCACTGAAATGGAGAGTTAATTCAATTAGTAATCTTTACTCTTTTCGCATTGCCAAATCAAAAGCTCGGCTAGCGAAAGAGTAGAATAAGAAGCCGCACCTCGTGGACGAAGACCTCCTCCTGGGCGAAGGCGCGGACAGGTGCCTGCCGTCCTCGCCGTTGTCGTGATTGTCGTTGTCGAGAATGCTGTTCTCGCTGTCGTGCCTGGACTGGTACTGGGCGGACCTGCAGAGGGCGTCGTAGCCGAGGATCGAGCCGACCGAGTCGCCGATGAAGCAGACCTGGCCGTTGAAGCCGCGGCCCTCCTCGCTCCTGACGAACTCCTGGTAGACCTGGTTCGAGCCGCTGACGACGCGCGTCACCGTGTCCTGGTAGTCCGGCGTCGAGCTCGCCAGCAGGGGAATCGCGCCGATCGGGATCGTGTCGTGCGTTATCTGGGGCGTGTCCATGCACGACGGCGACACGTCGAAGCTGTACGGGCTCAGGCTGCAAGCGAACGCGACAACGTTTGTCATTGGGATCGTGGTGGGACTTTGCTGGTTGAGGGAAATTCTTCGATTGGGATTTCCGGTTAGAAGTTGTTATTTTAAGGGTTATTTGACGTAGAAAGGGGCGGTTTTTAATTTAACTTTGGCGAATGTCAGTCAGCGGGTATTTCTATTTCAAGCTTGCTTTTGCTATAAAAACTAAAAAAAAGGCAAAAATAATCACCCAAGTTTCAACCGATAAACTGGTAAAATAGAAAAGTTCAATGAAAATTGGAAGTTGCCTCTGATCGCTCATTTCCTACAAGTTAATTACCGAAAGTTAATCAAGCTCGAAACTTAGTTTTCTGACCGAAGTGAAAACGAGTAATTAGCAATGAATTCAGTTACTCACCTAGATAATATTCCCAGGCCCTCGGTACAAATCGACGGACAGGAAACGAACTTGATTGCTATGTGCCCGACCATCGTCGGGTAGTGCTGCCTGATGACGGACTCGAAGGCTCCCTTGAACGTCGTTATATCCGACTTCTTGGCGGTCAGGTCGACGTTGGCGTCTGAAAAGCAGCTCCGATGAGTAAAGCTACCCAAAAGGGAGGCTCGTTCGCCCTGAGCGACCGAGGCGTCCGCTCACCCAGAACGCTGCCGGCGTGCATGACGATGAGGAGGACCGTAGTGCTGCAGGGCTGGTGGGTGGGCGAGTGCTGGGGCGAGGCTGGACAGGAGACGTCGATGCTCGCCGACGGCCGGATTTGCAGCCTCTTGCCGTTCCGCTCGCTCGTCACCCGCTGCAGGTACGCGTGGGAGAATATCGTGTCGTCTGCAAAGCAACGGCGGGCTCAATTCGCTGGGTTGGCTGGGAAGGGGGGAGGCTTTTTCGTTTCGGGGACGCTGATGGATGCTTTTGCTTATTTATATAGATATGGGGATGCAATGTGACATTTAAATTTGAAATAAGGAGTTTTTTAATCGGTTCGTTATAGCGTTCGTGTAAATCAATGCACGGTAAAAGCCTTATGCTGCTTTAAATGCAGGTAATCTAATTTATTTTTTTTCTGATTGAAACTGAACACAGAAACAATTAAAATGATATGAATAAAATGTGTGGTAAAAGCAAGATTTCAAAAAATTTTATTTGTACAGTTGAACGAATGGAACTTGTTATAATTTTTTTTTTCACCGCGAATCTTTGAAATCGGTCTAATAAAGAGAAATGCTGGCGATCATGCGAATTGCCATATTAAAAAAAAAGGTTTAATTCGTCATATTTAATAAATGAACCTTAATGATAATGAAATAATAAATAATTTCATTTGAATTACAGAAGCAGAAAATAATGCAAAGTCGATGAAACATATTGAACGGGTTAGACTATTAAAAGTGAATTTTTTGTAAATATGTCTGTCAGAAAGAACTAAAAATTTATACAGGTACCAAAAAAAAAGAATAAATGAAATAAAAAATGTTATACGTGTAAGTGCAACATAATAAGCAAATGGAACTACAAACTTTATATGCATGAAAACAATGTACATCTTTATAAACAGTTATGTATACAACGCACGCAGGAAAATCTTAGAGAAGTATAGTTTAGTAAAAAAATTTTAAATGTGGGCAAATGAAACTTACATAAATCTACTAACATGAAAATCAAATTTTATAAGCAGTAATCTTTACAGCGAACACATAATAAAAAACAAAAAATTACCACTTACTCAATTAGTATTATAAGCCTTGTTTTTAAATTTAGTAATTCATAAATGATATTGTTAAATAAAATAAAGAAAAATAAATATGAAAGGTGAAATGATTAATGAATTTATTTCGATTCCATAAATAAATACTGCGATAAAAAATTGAAAGAGTTTGTAAATTTTATAAAAAAGAGTGTTAAAAACTTAAAAAGATTTGAAAAATTGCTCATAAATTGCAACGTCTGAAATTAGCACCGCGTGATAGATCTTTTCGAAACATGATTTTCAAGAAATTCAATCTGCAAAGTAGATGAGAACGAGAAATCAGTACTTTGATCATAATTTTTCCGTTTTCCCGCACTTTTCAGATTCATTTTTTTTTAAATTCATGTTTTAAAAAGTTCTACTGTGTGGTGCTAATGCCATATGTTGCTAATGCCATATGTTCGTAGTGCAAGGAAATTAAATTTAAATAAGCAAAAAGAATATATTTAGAATATATGTATGCACTTGTAAATTTGATACACAACATTGTATTGTTATTATAAATCATTATCCTTGTTTTCAAGTTATTTAGTAAATAACGTAAAATTGACAGAAAATATTTGCACGTTCTATATACTATGATTCTTCCCAGAGCGTTCGGGCTTTGAGCAAATATCTGAGGCCCATTTTCCTCATACCAAGATTTATCCTGTGACAAAGTTCTCCAGCAAATCTGTATGAAAATTTTTAACAAATCGACGGTTTAATGACTTTAATTGAGATGTAACCCGAGATTTTGTTGGATTATATGCCATTTTATTTTTTTTTTTTCATTACTTTTATAAAGATGTATTAATAATGTTATTGTGAAAGAGTTAGTAAAGCCAAAGAGAGTCCGACGACTATTAGCAGTAGCAATGATTTTTGCGAAAAGAGCAGTGCAAGACTTTTAATTGCAAGTGATGTGAGCGTGTGACACAGATATGCGAAGGAAATTGGTGAAAAATGAATGGTGATTTAATCCAACTAACCTCGAATAGAGAAAAAAGAAAAAGATTTTCATTCAACTTGATAATGTTATCAATTACGTTTTTGACTCCAGAAAGCAATAAAAACAACACTTTAAACCAACAGCCTCTTATTAATTTGAATTTAAAATTTGAATTGTTCGACTTTAATTAACTGAAATATCTGTCCGCTGAAGGAAAAGTCAAGGAGGGTAGAATAGACGATACGTACCGTGTTTACCGAGTTCCGGCGCAGTTGGGGACGCCGAGTCCTCCTCTTCTGCTAGAAGATCCAAAGAACTCCATTTAGCTAATGACGAGTTATCTTCGAGTTCAAAATTCTCTGTGTGATCAGAAATTTCAACCTGCTTTTTATTTCACTTCGACAAGCACGACGATTTTACTTTGAAACACAAGTTTTTGTATAGAAATCGTGAATTGATTTTAATTTTCATTGCATTAGTGTTAATATTTAAAAATTAGGTGAAAAGTAATTTTCGATCTTAAAAGATAGAGTGATTCAATATTAGTGTGGTTAATATGTTAATAAAACAGAGTAATTAAATGTGTAGCTTAAGTTATAAAAAATGCACATACTCGTCGTTGTCTTGCTGAATACTTGAGTCGGTTGCCATGCTTATAAAACATGCCTCAAATTGTGTGGTAAGGTATTTAAATGTTCTGTAAATACTTTTATAAATTTAAACCATTTATCTTATGCTTGTTAGATAATTATTTCATTTTTTAAAAGGAATTTAATACGTGCGTTCAAATTGGAATTCAAAAAATGTTCTTGAAAACGTTCAGTATTTTAATTGGAATTCAGTGAAAATTCAATAAACGATTGCAATCGAATAAGTGACCGACATGAGAAAGTAATTACATTATATTTAAATAAAGACGAAATAAATAAATAAATAAATTGCTACAGTTTGAAAAATTAAATTTTAATTGAAGAATACAATTATCGTATAATTTTTATACGGTAATTTTGTTTTACAGAACCTCATTTCTATCAACTACATCGGTACTAGTCAATATAATTTGTGTAGTATGACTATATATGTGAAAATAGAATTGTATCTAAATAATTATTATAAAGCATGTAAAAAAGTGTAAGAGAAAAATTTAAACATATTATTCACTAAAAGCAAATGCTTATCTATGTAATATATACATAACGTGTAAGTGTCTCTTGTAATTCGGATGGGAGTGTAATTTATAATATTACTCGTAATCAATTTATTGAAAGTATTCATAAATAAAAGCAAGTAGAAATTTCGTGAATAATACAAGGATCACTATCGAGAGGTGATGATAAAAACAATAAATTTAAACTGATAAAAATCGTCATCTATCTACTTTTTTTGTCAATAAAAACAGTCTACAGTTCCTACCTTTTAATATAGTAGGTATAATGAACCCGGTTGCTGCTGCAGTAATTGCACGTGCGACAAGAAACAAAGAAAGAATGCATATAACAAAAAGAAACATCTTAGATGCCGATTCGTGCTGCAAAGTGTGTTTACTTAAGTGATACTGTGCAATCGTTCTTATATGAGCACGGCAGTTTATTCGTTTTCTTGGTGTTGTTTATGGTGATATAGAAAATGATCAATCGAATATAGTAATAACTAAGCATTTATTAATATGTTAGTATATCAATTAAACTGACGCCTGCATTTTTCGCGCAACGAGACCTGCGCCTCTTACAATGACGCCTGCAGCTTCAGTTCTCTTAAGCGAAAGTTCCAAGAAATGCAGTCACCAGTCGCTTTGATAATTAATTATGGCAGTCCAAGTACAAATCGAAGTCGTAACTGTATAAATAATGCTCATCATGCCTTTAATAATACAGTAAAGTACGCTCATTCGACTAGAGCCTCAGTCAAGATTCACGGAACTCTATTATCTAAGAATAATCATAGCCATGCCTTAGCCCTTATGATTCTTCGAAGAGATGGATAACAGTAGAATAGAAATTACAGAGAGAGAGAGAGAGGTGATAATCTACGGTGCCGGTCAATGATCGTTACCTTGACAGTCGAAGAACTCGTCGTCGCTGCCGGATTCCGACTCCCGGACTATACTTTCCATTCGCCAGTTGGCCATCTGAGCGTCGAAGCTCTTGGCGGAGTTCGGCGAGTGCAGCGACGAGCTGCTCTTCTTCCACACCTTGTCCTTGTCGCCCTTCGACAGCTTTTCCACTTTCCTGGGGGCAAGTTTTGTTAAATTGACGCTGCTGCCTCAGTTTTCTACGCGAGCTTGTTGGACGAGAGGCAGTTTTCTTTTGTTACAGAATTATCTAATTTTTAGCGCAAAAAAGGGCTGACCGAACGTTTCGTAGCGATAAAGTTTACGTTTGCTAAAAATTTATGAAGCGTTTTACGACAGTTGTGACAGCTTTTTCTTATGACTCAACTATTTACAGGTGTATCTCGGAAGCTTTTCCACGACTGTCGGACTCTTTTAAGTACCGCGTTAAGACGGCCATTTCCTCTCAGTTTCAGTTTCCATTAAGACCACAAAAAAAGAAAAAAAAAAATCAGCCGAGGCAGCAATCCCACTTGTTAATTTCGGGGGGAAAAAAAAAAACTCGGCAGAGGGGAAGATCTCTCGCTCGGCGGCCGAAAGCGGATTAGCGGGCTCCGGGAAGCCCCCGAACGTTCCAAGTACGAAGAGCGATCGATAGCGCCGTCGCGCGTACCTCGGCGGCAAGACCTCGGTGGGCGAGTCCTCGGGGCTGTTCTCCTCGGAGCTGACGGCCGTGTTGATGATGGGTATGTCGGAGGGCTTCCTGAGGGCGGCCGGGCTCTGCGGGTCCTCGTTCTTCTCGATGCTGCCGAGGGTCGCGGCGAGGGTCTTTGCCACCTGCTCCGAGTCCTGGGGCGTGATGGTCGCGTTCACGTCGTCCGGGTCCTGGTCCTCGCCGTCGGCGAGCTCCTCGCTCGACTCCGCCAGGCCCATCTTCGCCTGGAGGGCCAGCTGGGTCTGACGCTCGATCTCCCTGATGTCCTCCATTGTCAGGCCGTCCCACTCGTCCTGCCAGGCCCAGGCTTGCCGGTGAGCTCGTACCATCGTTTTCCTCAGGGCTGTTGGAAGGTTCTCGTTAAGGTGGCTTTCTAAGTTGCTCGAGGTTCGGCTTGACAAAACTTCCGAGTTCGATGGAAAATTTACGCAAGGCGGAAAGAAGTAAAATTTTTAAACAAAAAAAAAGAAGAAAAATGCTCAAAGCGCCGCTTCGACATAAGAGTTTAAAGAGCCAATTGAAAGCGCGTCGCGCTTAAAACAAAACTAATCTAATTTAGCTCTCGGCGCACTTAGGAATTATACCGAGAAGCGCGCGGCGAACTTGTTCCGAAATGTCCTTAAAACCGAAAGTTTTGCCAATTTTCCGCGGGCTCGGGTGTGCTCTCCCCCCCATCCCGCCGTCGCTCACCTATGTCCTGGATGAACTTCTCGAGCTTGGTCTGCATGCCCCAGTACCGGAACTCGACGCGGCACAATTTGTACGCGCACATCAGCGACTTGCCCGAGGGGGTGGGCTGAGGCTTTCCCTGGAGAATTTTTGAAGGAGAATTTAAGAGCCGCACGCTGCACCTTTCCCCCCAGCTGACCCGGGCGGCTCGCGGCTTTCTATACTTGTCACTGGGGGGGGGGGGGAGGAGGGGATACCGCGTTATTTCGGCCCGGGGATTCGGCCGCTTCGCGAAGGCTCTTCCGAATGAGAAATAATTGGAGTGCTGCGCTGGAGGTTCTCGGGGGGAGGCGAATTTTTAATATTCGGTGAGTGTACCGCGTCGAATTGGGAGCTTTTTCCTTTAGTCAATCTAGAAATCAGGAGAGGCTAAATACTGTAAAGGTGGATTATGAAATAAGTACAATTAATCGTGTAATTAAAGGTCTTACGAAGAAGATCTCGAGTCCTGCTTTATTCGGTTTGGAAAAGCGAAGAATTCTTTTTTCTTTTTAATAAAAAGGATGACGTCGCAAATTGTACGACACGTGTCTCTTTGAACAAGACTGCTAATGTCACGAGCTGATTATTCACCGTATAGCAAAAAAGGAATATTAAACTTCTCGGAAGAAGAAACCGAGCGGAAAAACAATAGTTAACATTTACGAAGAGAAACGTCGGGAGTGAACCGCGCGCGACGACGTATTCGCCAAAAACTTCTTGCGCAGCCGATAAACGAGAACGTACTTTGACTTCGGCCCAATAGTCTTCCAGCCAAGTCTCCGTCAATGGACCCCTTCCAGTTTTCTCGGAGACGTACAGTACCGGGTCCTCCTCTTTAACGTAATCGGCTCCGGTCAGCTGGTCCTTCACGATGTCGATAATATCTGCGTGCAAACGTTTAATCAAGTTACGACAGCTGCTTCAGCCCGCACTCGAACGAGCGCTCGATAATCGCTAAAAAGAACCGACGAATCGACTGAGAGAGCCGACCGGCGGCCCGGCTGAGTTGTTAACCAGCGAGCATCGAGCGCTCGCCTCCTCAATTATCCCGCTCCCAATGAAATAATAAATAAAGCCCGTCTGGGCGAGACGGACCTACGACCCGGTTCCTGAGGTCGCTGCCGCTCAGCTTGAAGACGTTCTCCTGGTGGCCGTCGTCGGGGAAGTAGTAGGTCTCGATCTCCACGGAGAACTTCTCGATGAAGGGGCAGGTGTAGCGGGTCTTGGTGTAGGGATAGGCGTTCCAGGCCTCCTCCTTCACCATCAGGGCCGACTTGGGCAGCAGGCTCTTGAGCCAGCCGGGCAGGTGGCTGCCGACGTGGAAGATCTTGTGGGTGTACTGGCCGTCGCCGCCGGGCCCGTTCGTATACGGCTCGTTCACGATTATCTCGACGCCGCTGCCCGCCCCCTTGCTCTCGTCGCGCGACTTTTTCTGCAAGTTGTTTTTTTTTTCGTATTTTTCGGGGGTGCTCTTGCACGCGACTCTTTAGATTTCGGGTGATGTTGGAGGTTTATTGTACTGGCGCGGCACTGCGTTCGGAGGGAAAGTATTGACGCGAATCGAAAATTGAATTGAACCCGGGCGCGCGCGTGAAATATCGCTGTATCGAAGTATATTAAGCTAGCGTGGCTACTCTATAAACTCACGATCAAGCCATATCCATATTTTGTTGCTAATTTGTTACACCGCGCCCAATTTTGTGGCTCCGGCCCTTCCCGAGAAACAATAGGTATTGTATCAAGCAAGCATGGCCACTGCCTCTATCTCCTGACCTTACAAAGATATCAATACGAGACTGGCGGCATATTTTGTCGCTAATTTTTTGCTCAAGAGGTCAACTGGTTTTTAGTTTCTTGCTCCAGCCCATTACCCGAAGCTTGGCACTCCCTAGAAACTTAAGCTAGCAACAGTCACCTCTGTGACTCCGGCCCTATAATCATTATTTCCGCACGAAATCAACGGCATACTTTGCTTGGACAAAGAATTAGCAACGAAAAATATGCCGTCGGTTTGATCGAAAAGATATTAATTTCTATGTTCAAAAGGTCAGGGGATACGGCGAGTGGCTAGGCTAACTTAATATTAAGTTAGCGTATCCATTGGAGCAACAAAATTGGGCACGGCGTAACAAATTAGCAACAAATTACACTGAGAAAAAAAATTTTCAGCAAAAATTACTATACCTTTTTGTAAAGCTGGGAAAACTTGCATTATCCTAAAAAATTACTACATTAAAATTTAATAGAACTTTAACAATTTTTACTACAATTCTATTAAATTTTACTATTTAGGATAATACAAGTTTGTCCCAGCATTACAAAACGGTATAGTGATTTTTATTAGAACATTTTCGTCCGTACAGCAACAAAGTATGCACATGGTTCGATCACGGGCTTACGAAGTGATTACCGTTTTTTCTAAAATCTGATTCAGGTACTGGAAATTCATTTCTTTCCTCTCATTCATCAAACCGGCACAATAAATGCTTCTAACGCGCGCGTTAACCAATCGTCTTTCTTCCGATCGTGCAGTTGTAAATGTAATTTCAATATCGTGCCATTTGTAAACGGTAAAGCATCCCCCCGCGCACAAGACGCCGCGCCGCGGAGCTGCGTAATGAAAATGCAAATGCGAGCCTCGCGTTACTCACGCGTAAGAACGTGCATAAGAGAATGCCTCTCGCGCATGCATTTGAATTAACGGCGTGTTGGTTTCTCTTAGCATGATTCACACTCTCTTGCGAATACCCGGACGATTCTTTAATTATAAGGTTAATGCTTACGCTATAAATACATTTGCAGCGGAGCCGCGAGTTATTAGCACGATTTTTGGGTAATTAGATGAAATTAATTCGTCGAGTGTATTAAAGTCGAGCGTCAGGCTCGAAGATGTAAATCATTAATCATTCGAAAAATTTTAATGACTACAGTGGCTCGTGAATAAAATGCGAATGAAAAGGCAGCTACGAATGGATGAATAATGAAGAGGGTAACGAGAACTTACGGCTATCATGTACAGCTGCGCAATCCTGTACTCTTCCACTGTGAGTGGAAGAGGTATTCGATATTCCTTAATCAACATCTTGAGTGGATTTTTTTCCTTTTATCAGCGCATTTCTGAAGCAGAAAAAAAAATCAACATTATAACCATTGTTATTTAGATTTTTATCGCTTTGAGTACAGATATAATTTTTACGGCTATTATATAATTATCGCCCTTTATTTATCAATCGCCTGGCCTCGCAATAAATATTACATTTAAAATAACTAGTTGCTCTCTGTTTCGTTTAACTGTAACGACGCTTTAAATGGGTAACTTTAAAATTCTGAACAGTACGTGACAGCAACTGTCCAAGGATTCCCACGGGAGAAGCTGAGGTTTGCAGGAGCTCGAAACTGTAATTAAGGATTGTGATCCGAACAATGATAATTTCCGGATTTTCATGTAAAACAAGATTGAACGCCCGGAGCGTTTATTAATCCTTTTGAGTTTTATAAAATAAATTTTTCGAAAAAAAGTCAGGAATTTCATCTTCGCCTTTCGAGCGTTAATTATAAGTTTTAATTTATTTGCCGGTTGAAGTTCACCCTTATAATTAAATATAGAATTAAGTTTATCAACTAAATACGGGTTCTACAACTTGATTAAATAATTTAAAATAAATTTTAAATTACAAAAATTTCTTCTGAGAGTTATGTCGTTTCTAATTAACAGGCTGCTGGTGTTTAAGTATGTTTCTTTTTCCAAAAATTAAGATCGAACGTATAGATAGGCTGGCATAATTAAACTGCACAGGACTGCGATGATTTATTACAGGCAGAGTAAAACACAGAGCTACATGTTTAACTTGGCCTGCAGGCAGCAGTTCCCCACTTTAAAAATTGAAACTTTATAATGCCGTCAACGCAGAGGTCGATCAAAAACCCACAAGATACAGGTAAAAAAAGAAAGAGGCGCACTTCATCCCCAATAGAGTCGCCGTCGTTCGTAAAATCCGACGCATTTCCATGAAAATTGCAGCCGCAGCCGTCGCCGCTTCCGCGTATCAGCCATTTGGCCGTGACATTTCGGCCCCACCCCGAGCGCGGGCTCTCTCGAAAACGCGAAAGCGCGAGCGTCGTACGCGCGGCGTCGACCGGCGCTCAATTAAATCCGCTCTCCATCTCGACGCCCGACCTAATGGAGGCTCGTCGTCAACGAGCATGAATATGTACGCCGTTCCCTCGGACGCCGACGCGCCGTAAACGTTACAAGCGGCACCGGACAATGGCCAAGCGGTCCGGCACCTCTGTCGAGCTTTGGAAATTGATTTAGAGAAGAGAGGCGGAGCCGCTGCTGCGCGACGATTGACGGGAAGCTCGATTTTTAAGAAAGTCGAAGGAAGACTCGACTCGACTTTGGCGGTGGGGATTCGTGGGGTGATCGATTCATTTGTGCTTCTTTGAATTTTATTTAAGACGAACAATGAAAATGGTGAATTTCTTCCGTTTTGATCCTTGTAAAGAAAAGACATTAACGCCAAGGATACTAAAATCCCACTGTAGATTAAGAGGTTAAGAGTGTGAAACTTATAGTTAAACTTACGTAACACTCAAGTTTTCGCCGCTTTTCATATGCACACTGAAAAAAAAAATTACTATATTTAAGAAAATCTGGTCGTAAGCCAAGCTATTTTCTACATGTAAGAAAATATTTGCTTACATTAATACAAATACACTAGATATAATACATAATTACTAGATATAAGCAAATATTTTCTTAAATGTAGAAAACAGGTTGGCTTACGACCAGATTTTCTTAAATATAGTAATTTTTTTTTTCAGTGTGCAGATTAACAAAGTCTAATGGAACTATCGGTGAAAAATAATATTCTAGTTCTCGGTTGAATCGACTATCAAAATATGTAAATTAAAAAATATCACGTTTTATACTGATATCCACAATGGCGGCTTTTCCTACTCTGAAAAAAGGCACAATACTTCACCACCAATTCGTATACGATCAAATAAACACTTATACTTGAACAACCTACAGTGCACCTCGCGATTTCACTGAAGCTACATCCGTTTTCAACGCGCGCTTTTTCAGCGAAAGTGCAAACCACAACGAGCTCTCTATCATACAATAAGAGGTTAATCGAGGTAATTATCACCCGTGCATTCGAACAACTCATTAGAAAATACTCAGCACTCAACTTGCACCGAGTCGCAGATCACAAGGACCAGCCGCGCGCGAAAAAATCCATCCGCCTCGAAACCTAACCACAAATCAGTCGACAAGACTCCCAAGCAGCCGACATCCCGACTCCTCGCCACTCGAACGGGAGAGAGCTGCAAGCATTCAGCGAAACCCTCGGGCCACGTTAATTCAGCGGACGAAGCACGACAAAACAGTAGTATACGAAGCAGCGGCGTTACGTTTCGCGGCCTCGCCGACAGAACCGATAGCCCCCTAACGCGGAAGCTCATCAAGTGCGAGCTGCTCCCTCTCTCTCTCTCTCTTATTTTTCCAGCCCGAGCATTCTGTCTTTCTCTCTCTCTCTCCCCGTCCGCCGTACGCAAAGCCTTGCCCCACAAGTGGGACCGGCCTACTTTTGTTTTTTTTCATTCCGAGCTGCCTGTGTCTTTTTTTTCACTCCCCCCCCCCCCGCGCGTCGCTCGACGAGCTTTTATTTTTTGCGGATCCGCGAGCTCAATGGAAAGGGCGCGCGCGAGTCGAGCAGCCGACGGGAATATTACCGTGTCGGGAGTGCTCAAGGACTTTTGCGGACGGGTCACTCGGCCTGCCTTCGGAGGCTTCGAGCGCGGAGATGAGAGACCATTACGCGGGTGTTGTTCTTGTAGCTTGTACTTTCGCGGATCTCCTTCAGGTATCGAGTGTTTTGATTATTCTTGCTCCGCTCGTCTCCCTTCCAACTTTTTCCGCCTCGGGGCTCTTTTGACCGGATGATTCTGACGCCGCTGGGAGGCGCGTTTGAGTAATTGACGGATCCGTCAATACTCCGCGTGCTGCTTCGCGGTAATGAAGTTAAGATACTGAAGAGGAATCGAGCCGGGGTTTTTTAAATTGAACATTTAAACGCGAGCATGCGTTGCAGCAAGAAAATCGTGACGTAAGGGTACGCGGCTGGTCTGCGAAATGTTGACCTTTGATATTTAGGACTTGTACGTAATGTGGCTTCATACGTCTGGTGCCGTTTACTTTTTCCACGACTTAATGCTTGTCTCTTGAGCATAAAGTTTTTGAAGATCTTATTTGAAAAGGCAGCGGAGCAAATGCGAACGAAATTTTCAAAGCAGCCTAAATATTTTATTTATTTTTAAAATGTTGGTAACGATTTTTCTAATTTTGCCTTGGAAAAAGAAATTATTTTCTTCTTTTAAAAAATATATTTTACAACTTTTTCCAAGGAAATAAAATAAATATAAACGCATATATAGCAATTTTAAAGCTTTTCGAGTTTCATGTTTCAAAAATATGTTTTTTTAAGCTTTTTTCAAAACTTCTAGGGTTTAAAAGAACTGTGATTTTAGATTTTAATAAACCAAACAAATTTTTTATCAAAGCGATCAAGTCAAACTTTTTATCAAAGAGCCCAGCCTAAAAGTGTGCAACATCTTCGTCCTATTTAGTCGGTGGATCTAACGCGATTAACGCTACAGAGATAATGATCAAGGATGACAGTTTTCAATTTCCCTTTAATGCAGCCCTCGTCATTACTCGTTGTTTTCATTGCCGGTGCGTATGTTTAATTGCAGTGGTGGTCGCGCGCGAGAGCTACTCGTGCTTTACGTACCGGGCACACTTTGAAAGCCCCCCCTTATGCAACGTGCCGTTGTTTTCTTTTTCTCTCCTTGTTCTCTCTTTTTCGTTGCTAATTGCATTATTTTCGTGTCTGCAAGATCGATGTCGAGTTGGAATGAGGTTGGCATTTTTTTTTTTTTTAGCTAAAGCTGATTGTAATGGAAGCTTCAATAGCTTTGCTATAGCTTTTCGATGGAGTTTATAGAATTGTTTTCGCAAATAAAAAGTCTCAGATATTAATTAAGAATCTACACTGAGGAAAAAGTTTTGTAAAAAGTACCATACTGCCTAGTAAAGCCGCCACAGACTGTCAAAAAATTACCATACTTTATAAGAAAATTTACCAAACAGTATAGTAAAATTTCTTACATATATAGGAAACTTTACTGTAAATATAGGAAAATGTACTAAACAATATAATAATTTTTTGGGTTTTGACAGTCTGTGGCGGCTTTACTAGACAGTATGGTAATTTTTACTAGATTATTTGTAATTTTTACTATATTTCTTCTCTCAGTAAGCTTTTTCGCACTTCACTGTTGCGTTTTTCACATTTCAAAAATGTGAGTTAAAAAGTGGAGTTCAAGCTGTTTCGAATAGCACTCAATAGCACTCACGAAACTGCTATTATTTTAACTTAATCCGTAATGTTTAACTTAGTATCAATTGACCACAGTTAATTTTGATGCAAATTTCGCTGTATTTTCTTTTATAATATTGTTTACAAGTGAAATTAACGCAGTTAATAGTTTCAGTACA
Source organism: Ormyrus thymus (assembly GCA_035582935.1). Classification (NCBI taxonomy): domain Eukaryota; kingdom Metazoa; phylum Arthropoda; class Insecta; order Hymenoptera; family Ormyridae; genus Ormyrus; species Ormyrus thymus. The sequence continues at coordinate 2,776,310 of JAWWEM010000010.1, forward strand.
TTAAATCTCATTTTTGAGTTTCCTTTATTTATAAAAAACACTAGGAATGACTGATGTTTCGAGCTGCATTCAAGTTTTGGTATTTTTGCGTGGATAAAAGAGAAGTAAGACTAATGAAATATTAATGTTACATCGTCAAAAACTAACCCAATTACACTGAGAGAAAAAAAGGAGTAAAAATTACTATTCTGTATCGTAACTTGAGATATGAGAAGAAAAAAAAAGAT
>JAWWEM010000010.1:2776636-2790496 GCA_035582935.1 Ormyrus thymus
CTATCTATTTTTTTATAAACAATATTCTCCGCATCAGCGCTCGGTCGGTAAATATTAGCTTTGACATCCCCTTAACAAAATATTTTAATAATTCTTGTATTTAATTCATAAAATTTTAGGCTCAATATCTAAGCACAATGCTGCATGGTGTTCTTGTTACTTTTGATGCAAATCTTGGTCCTAATTGTGAAGAAATTGTGCAAAAATATGCACTTGCATCTTTAGCAGAAGTAATAGGTTTCATGGGACCAAATTATATTACCCAGTACAAGTACAAAATTTTAGCTACTTTAAGAACGGCACTTACTTTTACAAGACCAGGATTCAGAAGATTGGCATGCAATGCTTGGAATGCTTTTCTAAGAAAGTAAGAATGTACAAAAAAGTGTTCATAAGTTATATTGTTTTTTTAATTATGAAATTCATATTTTTTAGTACATCAGTGAAAGAACTAGGTCCTTTATTAGCAACTATATGTATGTCCCTAGTGCCATTACTTGAAACTTATTCAAAAGAAACTAATGCAATGCTAGATTATCTTGTGATAAAAAATAAAGAACAAATTCAAGAATACATTCCAGATTTATTTTTTATAAATGATTTGAAAGTATCACCAAATGTATCCACGCGAGTTATTAATTACATTAAGCAAAATAGGTACTTACAATACCATAGTTAGTTTGTACAATAGTTAAAGAAATAAATTTAAGTTTCTGACTTTTTATGATTTTTTAGTCCCGATACAACAGAAGAACATTTGAAATTATGGATTAAACGAATGAAACATCAAACAGATGAAGTTAGATTAAAGGCTCTTTTATATTTGCAACGATTTCTTGCAAAAAATCGTAATGATGTTAATGATTTAATATTATCTGATGTTAATGTTCATCCGTTAATTGTCGAAGTAAGTCCAGTATTTTTCAAAAATATTAATTTCTTTTTAAATTTTTTCTATTTTAATATTTTTTGCTTAGCTTTTAGATTTATTAATGGCTGGATGTCAAGATAAAGATGAAGCTATTTGCATCGCAAGCGGTGATTGTATAGGGGAATTAGGTGCTATTGAACCAAGTTTATTACCAAGAAGAATTATTTCGCGTGGTACGTAAATGTAATTCTTTCTTTTACTTCATTATGAATTATGATTAATAAAATAATTATATTTTATTATAGAGGACACTAAATTTATATCTAATATGAATTCAGAATTTGCTTATGGTTTATTTGGCGAATTAGTTAAAGATTATCAATCTCAAAAGAACACTCAAAGTATGGACTGCTTTTCATTAGCTATACAGGTAACTATTAAGATAATTTATTTTCGGAAAAAATTTTAATGAAATTTTGATCATTTTAGGAGATATTAAGATCATTTGAAATCTCACCAGGTGGTGAAAATAGTAAGCTTTGGAACGAGTTGCCTTCAAAAATTCAACACATGATATATCCGTTACTAACATCCCATTATACTATAAAGACGTCAAATAAAGACACAGAATATCAAAATCCTATTTATGGGTAGGCTTTGCACTTATTCTTTGTATTTTTTAATGTCGACTGATAATAATAATTTGTCTTTTTTTTTTGCAGATCGGAATCAGGATCTACTTTTGAAATGTGGGCTTTCAATTGGACAACCAGCATGCTGAGTAGTGTAAAAGATAATAGAATTAGTAATGTATTAAATGCCTGTCGGCCAGCATTTAAACGAAATATTAAAATCCTAACATTTTGTATTCCATATATAGTTGGTAAGTTTAATTTAAAATAAATTTTAAATAATTTATCATAAATATATTTTGTTAAGTATCGTCCTAACATTTTCAGCTTATGTGGTATCTCATGGATCAAATATGGAAGTAAGAAAGTTGAACTCAGAAATGCTTGCAGTGGTAGTAACAAATGAAAAATCTCACATTGATCGAGAACTTTCCCGTAACAGACCACTTCGAGATCAAACTGATATTACAAAGAACACTACAAGAGAATCCGATGAAGCTAGACGAGTTCGATGCTTACAAGTAATGATTGTTTAAAAATCGCAATATACTTCGCATCGCAGACAGTTGATGAGTGGTTTTAAGTCAAGTTTATTTGATTTTTAGTATTTCTTATTATGATTTTAGGTCGTTTTTTCGATATTGGATTACTTACGAAGATGGTTGAGGGAAAAAAGTACATCACGCGACAGTCAATATGAACGAATAGAAAGTACGACTATTATATTATTCATGAAAGATTGTTACTTGATAATTTCACTTTATTAATATTATACTTCATTAATCTTTTTTTAAATTTTAGAATTTTGTGATAGTTTTCCAAAATTACAGTTAGCTCAAGGATGTTATCAATCTTATGAATACCATAGAGCTCTGATATACCTCGAGCAGCATATGGCATCTAGAAAGAAGGGGTTGTCGGAATCAACAGAAGGAGGATTACTAGCTGTAAACTAAAATATTAAAATTTTAAAACTAGAAATTTATAAAAATTCATGTTCTTAATTGAATGAAATAATTGATTATTCTAGAAAATTTATACCCAACTTGAAGAGCCCGATGGTGTTTCTGGTATTTTAGTAAGTCAAGACCAATCACCAACTTTGCAACAATTAGTTTTAGCTCACGAAGTTAGCGGTCAATTCCAAGTAAGTTAAACTAGTAAATTTGGTGCCTTATGATATCAAAAAGATTATTTATCTATTTATAAATTTTTACTTTAATTAGGATGCCGCTACTTGCTATGAAAGATTATTACAAAATACCATTCCTAGACCTAAATTTTTACAAGGAATGATTCAATGTTACTTTGAATTAGATCAGCCGTTTACAGCTATGAACATTACAAAAGGGGTATTGAATGATAGGTAATGCGATAAAATATATACAAAATATTCCAGCTCAAATTTAACAGTTATTGCATTTCAAATTTTTAGGCCAGAATTAGAAACCCTCATTTGTGATTCTGAACCTTTTTGGCAGCTGGCTCACTTTGGAAAAATTCGTAGCGAATCCAAAAATAATATTAAATTGAATTTATTGGATAATTTGAAGAACTCTATAAAACCTGATAATCTTACAATTAAAAAGAAACTAATATCTTTATTAACGGCTTCGTCTCGACCTGGTGCTTATGAACAAAGCTATTCTTACATTATGAAGTAAATGAAGTTAATTATTACTTAAAAATTAAAACATAATAACTTTGTTATAATAATAATAATAATTTCATTTTTGTAGATTACACATTATGAATGAATTTGAAAAAGCGTGTATATTCATGCTCGAGGATTTGGAAAATTTACCTATAATATTTGAAGAGTGGGAAAAACGGGGCAAATTAATCAATTCATCGCGCGGTGGTGAATTTGTTTTAGGGATGCGAAGAGCTATTTTAGACTTGGCTGTACAGTTGCAATCAAATTCTAATAAAGAAAAAACAGTTATTACTGAAGAAATCGGAAAATTATGGTTAAAAAGCGCTAAAATCGCTAGAAAGTAAGTTTAGTAATAAAATGAAAAAAAAACTTAAAGGGGAGATTAATCTAAATTAATTTTAAATATTAGGGTCGGGTTGTATCAACAAGCGTACATGTACATTTTATCAGCGACTGATTCTTGCCCACTACAAGATTTAAATATTGAACAAGCTCAATTATATTGGCAAAAGGGTTCTCACGAAGATGCATTGTTGACGCTAAAACGATGTTTATCAACATTTTTCAAGCCGATAGCAGAATACAAAAAATTACCACCAACAGCTTTAACTACTGAAAGAAAACGTTGTGCAAAAGTTAGTGATATATAGCAATATATTATAATTGTTTTACAAGCTAAAATTAACATTTTTTATTTATTGCTTAGGCGAAACTGCTTTGGGCAAAATATAACGACGAAACAGTAAATGTCGGTGCGAATGGAAATATGCTAAATTATAAAGAAGCGCATGAAGTTTGGAAAGCGTGGGAAAAGAGTAGTCTTGCAATCGCTCGTTATTACGAATCTGTAATAGATAAAATGAACGATGATGAGCGAATGTCTCAAAGTGCACGGTGAATATTAAGAAACTTAATGTGAATTTCTTCAAAAATACTATTATATCTTATTATTTTTTCAGAGATATGCAAACACACATAATTAATTATTATGGAAAATCTTTACTTTGTGGATGCAAGTACATTCATCAATCTTTGCCTAGAATGTTGACTGTTTGGTTGAATTACGCTTCACGTGCTAGAACATACATTTCTACTGCTCCAGCACCAGATAACACAATCCCAAAAACTTTGAGTCAAATGACAAAAATTGTAGGTATGTACCTGTTGAAAAAATATTTTTTTAACGGAGTGCGCGAAACTCGGTTTCTCGTGCTTGTTTTGTGTGCGCGAAGTAGCGGTTTCTTGCACTAGTGCGCGAAGTAGGCGCATGCGCATATCAATTCGCGCACGCCGCGCGAGAAATAAACACTCGTGCGCTTCTTTATTTATTAATTTTTCACACTCTTCCTTGTTATTTACCACTTCTCACTTCCCATCTAAACGTCCTCGACTCGTGTGATTGACTCGCTCCGCTTTGGTCGACAAACTTCACACTCGTCGAAAACGTAGTTACAGTGATTATTTCAGCTCGTTTCGCGCACTCCGTTAAAAAAATAAAGTTCGATACATGTGAGTGAAGCGGGTAATCCTCGCACGGGTGTTTGTCACCTGTACGGGAATCACTCACCTCGCGCACTTGTATCGAAATATACTAAACTCAAATTGCAAAAAATTAATAATGATTAAAGAACAATGTATAAATGATATAATTTCGTTTTTTTTAGAAGTTTACATAGAAAGAGTTCCTAGTTTTATGTGGCTAACTGCATTTAGTCAACTAGTATCTAGAATTTGTCATCCAAGTCGAGAAGTTCAAAATACCCTTTTCACCATCATTGTTAAATTGATCAAGGCGTATCCACAACATTGTCTGTGGATGATGGCATCTGTTTTTAACGTAAATTAAATATTTTTTATTTTGTAATAAATTTTAATCATTTATAAAGATTAACAAAATAAAACTTCTTAGTCGTCATACTCAGCTCGTCAAAAATGCTGTAAAGAAATACTTAATAAGAATGCTCTTAAGACTACTGATATGATAAAACTAATCCAGTGCTTTCACAAGCTTTGGGAAAGGCTTATTGAACTTTCAAATAAACATATACCTGACGTAAGATTAACTTTTTAACAACGTTGAAAATTATAAATATCCATTTTTATCTTAAATAATAATTATTATAGGGTGTACAAAGCACTTCCGTAAGTGTATTGTCACGGTCTTTACCAAGATTGTTAGCAGATTGTGATTTTGGTCCAGTAATGATGCCAACTTCAAAATTCAGACAACTTCATCTACCAATGAAAGGAGCTTCTATGGAAAATCACAATCCGTTCGCTACGTAATAATCATTACATAGTTTTATCTGTAAAATATAAAAAAAAATATATTAACGGACTCATTTTATTACACGAATGTTTTTAGCAATTGGGTGCGCATTATTGGTATTGAAGATAAAGTATCAGTGATGCCATCACTTCAGCGTCCGCGACGAATAGCTTTAAAAGGATCTGACGGTCGATCTTACTTATTCATGTGCAAACCAAAAGATGATTTAAGAAGAGATTTTCGATTAATGGAATTTAATGATATAGTAAATAAATACTTACAGAAAGATCCGGAATCTCGTCGAAGAAGATTGTATATTCGAACTTATGTAAGTTTAAGAGTGATGCAAATTATAATTTAAAAATTTTATTCGTTACTTTTTCACATAATATTTAATATCTGAAAATTTTCTTAGACTGTAGTTCCATTAAATGAAGAATGTGGTTTAATAGAATGGGTTCAAAATTTGCTTGGATACAGAAATATTATACTGAAAATATATAAGGAAAGAAACCTTGTAACTTCTGGAAAGGAACTCAAAATGATGACGTGCGGTAAGCAAATTTAAATTAAAAAATTTTTTAGAATATGATACAAGTTGTTACTTATTTTTAGTATTAAGAGATTCACTTGAGAAAAAGAGACAGGTATTTTTGGAAAAACTTGTACCTCGTCATCCTCCTGTACTCGGTGATTGGTTTCATTACGCTTTTCCGGATCCATACGGATGGTAAATATATATTTATTATTGCTTATATAACTTAATTTGTGATAAATAACATTTGTTGTATATTTCATTACCAAAGTCACATTAATGTTCATCATTTCAAATATAAAATTACATTTTAATTTTAGATTATCATTTATTACAAAACACTTCTTATTATTTTTGGTGCTTAATTAAATAATATTGTAGGTACGAAGCTCGAACGGCTTATATTCGTACAGCAGCTGTCATGTCAATGGTTGGATATATTTTAGGATTAGGTGATCGTCACGGAGAGAATATATTACTTGATTCAAAATGTGGAGACGTAGTCCACGTAGATTTTAACTGCCTATTTAATCGAGTAAATATTTTTTATTATTTCAAAATATTTATGTTCTTTTATGATATTCAATGATTTATGCTTATAATTTTTTAATTTAAAGGGCGAAACTTTTGAGTATCCCGAAAGAGTGCCTTTTCGACTAACTCACAATATGGTGGAAGCCATGGGTCCATTAAAATATGAAGGTCCTTTTCGACAATCTTGTCGAATTACAATGAAAGTTTTAAGAGAACAAGCTAGCACACTTCTCAGTGTTTTAAAACCATTTGTCTATGATCCATTGGTCACTTGGAATAGAAATCAAGTAAGCGATGACGGTGAAAAAACAAACGAGAAGGTATGTACCTATTAAACATAATTTTCTTGGCGAAACCGATGTTAATATGTGTTCTTTCTTTAGGCTGTAGATAATATTAAAAGTATAGAGGACCGTTTAAAAGGTATGGTAGGTACTAGAGGAAAGACATTAGAAGCGCTAACTTTGTATCTTAGCGTGGAAGGCCAAGTAAACCACTTAATTTTAGATGCTATTAGTGTGGATAATCTCTGTCAAATGTACATTGGTTGGGGACCATATTTGTAAAGTTTGGTTCGTTTAAGTATTATTATACAGTAAGACATTTTTTATTAAATTATTTTTGTAATCATAGAAATTTTGATAATTATAGTTTTTATAAAAGTTAATATAAAATAATTTAAAATATAAAAATTAAAAAGTTATTTAAAAAATCTTTGTATTTAATATTTAGAAATTAAATTCAATTTATAATATAATAATTACACACTTAAACATACAACTTGTCCAGTCATAATCTACAAAGATCCTCGCACGTCATTCCTCTATTGTTTCAATAAATGTAATTCACAATATATAAATTATACAAATTCACGGGCACTTTCTTTCTACTTGACTTTTACCACTTTCTTCATATTCTTGACTTGATATCCACATTTGTTGGAAAGTACCAATTGAAGCTAGAATTGAACCACCAATCCAAGCACCAAATCTGCGTTCTGCACAGCCATTAGCACTTATTAATTTAAGTCTCATACTGGACGGTATCCTCATTGATAGATCTCTATTTAATCTCTCAGGGAATCCCTAAAAATAAATTTTCTAATGAAATTTATTCTTTTGTATGCATTTTAATTTTTAGAAATTGTACCTGACAGTCAGTTGATAAATTGTGTGAAATTAAGCTAATGCATACTTAACTGACTAGTGATAAAATACAAGTTAAGACAATTTTTCATTGTTTGAAAAAAATTTAATAAAAACTTGAAATGTTTATAATTTACAGTATATCGTTTTGTTTTATTATTTAACTTGGATAGCAAATTATCAGCTTTATTTCACACTACTTTTAAATACTGTATTTGTGTAATGTTATTACCTGAATGAACGAATTACCACCAGTCACGACAACACTACCATACAGAGCAGGTCTAACATCAACATCGCACATTCCAACACTTGTAGTTACTATATGACCAATTCCAAGCATTGTATTGCCAACCATTCCTCCTCGCATTTGTACCATACTTGGATCAAACAAAGCTTCAGGAATGCGAAATCTTTCATAACCAAAATCTTGCCTATAACCAGTTGGAAATTCATAAGGAACTGCAGGAATTGTTGAAACAATTTTTTCATCATAAGGAGTTTCAGAAACTTGAAGACATGTTGCTTGAAAATCTTGAACAAGTTTTTTCACCATGTAATTATGCCATGATTTTGTTACTTCTGGAAGATTTTTCTTTTTCACCCATCTAGGCTTATCATGATCTTTTACAACTTCTTTACTTCCAATCATATACGCTGGAGAAAGATCAATATCTTGTTCCTGCTTATAGTAAAAGATGTTTTTTTTGTTAATTGTTTTATATTTTAATGCATATTCTTTACATTCAAATCAAAAACACTTACTTGTAAGAATTGACGGCATTGCATAGAAATATAATCTCCACCAAGAGGAGATTTTACAATAGCTTGTGTCAGTACAAATCCATCTTGAACAGGTATTGCTGATGTATGCGTTGCTCCACTATCTACAACAATACCTGTAGCTCGTCCATTCGCAAAAGCTGCAAGTACAGCATTCTTTACAAGAAAGTATGCTGGTACATTATACTTTTCAAACATTAGTTCAGTTAATTTTTCTCTTTTATTTCTTATGTTCCAAGGTGATTCAGAAAATAATACAGGATGATATTCAGCATCAGACTGAATAACTTTTGAATATGTATAATCCAAAACCTGTTGGAGAACAAAAGAATTATATGTATATAAAAATACTCAGACATGGAAAAATTGTTTTAAATAATAATAAACCTTTTCAAAGTGATCCCAATCTTCAATCATTCCATCTTTCATATAACTAACAACTTCCATACCCTTACGTGGTACATGTAGAATCGTTGTATCAATGTAATATTTTGGAGTACTTTGAGTTATATTATTGTCTGGCTTCTTATCATCTACATCCATAGGTTCCACTTTTGATGCATTACAGTTTGCATCTTCTCCAACACCTACAACTGCTGGAATTTCTGCTTTTGGAGTGTCTTCTTGGGCGTAACCCACTCTTAATGAATGGTGACCCAAGTCAAAGACAAGGGCACCGATTTCATCACCACCATACAGCATATTTGACATCTTGATTAATTTTAATCTAAAATTAAATATAAAAATGTAGTTGTTATAATTATTGATCATAAACAATTTTTTATTGTGTATTAAATTATTATGTCATAAGCAATTGTCTCATATTAAATTTATTTGTAAAACAATTAACTAGTACGAATAATGTCATTTTAATACAGCAGTATATTTTTTTATTTATATAGCTTTATTCACCACAATGCCAATACACAAGCTAGTAAAGGTTAAACCGCATTTTAACGCTTCTAATGTTAGTAAACTATACTTCGTGCTGTCACTTGAACGTAATAATTGAAAAATTATTGGAATCAAGACTTACATTAAGTTTTTTGTCAAAAATAACAAATATTCATAGAAAATCTAACTTTTGTAGTGTACAAACATTACAATTACAGTGGATGACGCTGATCAGTATCAGTCCACTAAACGCGGTTATATCTATAGATTTAACCGGTGAAGGGAACGCGGAACAAAACAGAATGCCGGTTTGTTCCAATTCCACTTGCTCCTTTAAAAACGCGGACAAATTCGAAAATTGTATTTAGTAATGATGAATAATCATTCGCAAAGAAAAAAAAGAAAATGTATATATATGAAAATAGTTCCGTCAGTTACCTTTGCCACACTCTTATACAATGACTCTTTCAGTTACAGTAATTAAAACAGGGATATTTTTAAAGTAAAAAGTAGATCATTATTAATATAAGAAACTTGGAGAATTAATTGTATAGATAATTATAATTAAAATAAACTTTCTACTTATTTTCAGTTCTATTTAATAAATGTACACAGGATTTGGATGAAGGGTAAAAAAGTTTGTTTATACACAAATAAAATAAAATAAATGTAAATTACTATACAAAATTTAATACAACCCTTTCATATATAATCATTACACTTCTTAAATGATAACTATTTTACAATTCCACAAAAATATTTCTAATACTCCCTTAATAAGATTTTGTACAAATAATTCATATATAATGATCTTACAAACGATATAGTGACGCAATAAACATATTATGCTTAATATCGGCTTGAGATATTTACATAAAATCGACACCGTCACGCCTCTTATAGCCGGGCTATAAATTATAGTCTTACATCTTAATTTACGATAAATAACATTCGCTGTGCATTGCTTTAATGACATAGATCGTGAGATCTCCAATTATCGACGCCGCGTTCACGTTCGTCGTTTAAATTGCAAAGCTGCATTTGAATTTTAGATTATTAACGATTAGAGACAACCGGATGCCTCGCTCGAATTTCTTAATAAAACTTAAAAGTAATACATACTTGTCCTAGATGTACGTTTATAAATAAACTTTCTCAGCTCTAACATTTTCTAAATTTTAACTACGACCTTTGCCTATAATAAGTGTATAGCACGGTTTTATAAAAGGTTTAATACTTAATCACCAATATGAGTATTTTTTTAATAGGCAGATCAATTACGTAATTATTCTGTTTATCTAGTAGAGTGATTGTCAATAAATATATTGCGTATTTTTCCTCGTCAATTGTAGAAGATCGCTATTATAATATACTATGTAAATGTTGTATAAAAGTTCGATGTATAAATATTTAGTCTTTACGCGTCGCAGAGATTCCTCGTTATCACTTATCGACATTGGTTACACCGCATTATAAAGTAAAAAATCTCTTCGCCCGTTGCGCAAAATCCGCGCGTTAACGATCCGATTCCGATAACCTTCGAGGCGCTATTACGTTCGCGATTTCAGTGCAACGTGCAACATTGACTCGAGCCGCATTCATTTACTAAACGCTGCGCTTCGATTTCATCGCTGCTTACGCCGTAAAATTAAAGCTTCATCTCAACAGTCCCAATCCGCAGCGCACGCCGATAAAACTTCGGCGCGTCGGAGAGCAGCGGAGCCGCTCCGCGAAAGCTTCGCGCCGAGAGCGCCGTTCCTCCTCCCGAAAAGAGCCTCGGCCGGAGAAGGCTCGGCGAGTCGACTCAGGTGGTGAGCATCGGCAGGGGCTGCAGGTACTCCCGTAGCGCGGCGGGCGACGGCAGCAGGTATCCGGCCGAGTCGAGGGCGTCCGGGTGGCGGATGGTGACGGGGCCCTGCGGCGGCCTGGGCAGCGAGCCGATCTGGCTCGGCTTGTCCTGGGCCTTCTCGAGCCGCTCGAGGATCTCGACGAAGCGGGTCCGGTCGCGCGGCTCCGTCTTCCAGCAGTCGCGCATTATCTGGCAGATGTGCGCCGGACAGTCCTCCGGCGGGATCAGCATTATGCCCTGCAGTATCAGCTTCACCACCTGAAAGCGGAAAGGGGGAGGTAGTCGTATCTGGAGTTGAATTGGAAAATTATTGTCGCGCGATCCGCGTACCTCCTCGTTGTTGTGGCCGAAGTAGGGCTGCTTCCCGAAGGAGTAAACTTCCCAGAGCACGACGCCGAAGCTCCAGACGTCGCTCTCCAGGGTGAATCGACCGTACATTACGCTTTCCGGTGACATCCAACGCACCGGCAGTAGCCTCGAGCCTCCGATCTGCAATAATCGAGCGGAAATTATTTCAAAGCTGCTACAAAAATATACGCGTGAATTACTGAAAAAAGAGAAGTATATATAATAATACTCGTTGCACAAAGTACCTTGTAGTAATCGCAGGTGTACACGTCCCTGGACATGCCGAAGTCGGCGATCTTGACGACGAGTCCCGAGCCGACCAGGCAGTTTCTGCAGGCGAGATCGCGATGAACGAATCTCTGTGCCGCGAGATACGTCATTCCCGCCGCTATCTGCGTCGTTATCCAGTGGAGGGAGTCCTGCATCGGCGCGCGTGCAAGAGACAAAAGGCATTAATACGGAGAGAGCGATAAAAACGTCGCGGATAATTTAGACCTTCGCGGAATCTATTTCGTCGAGCCGCGGCGGCGAGCGGAAAAATTATACATTTAAACAATCTCGCTTCTATGCGCACCGATCGCGAGAGCTACTTTTTTTTTCCAGCTGCGCATGAAAGAAAACGAGCGAATCACCGGAAACGTCTTAAAACCCCAATAAAGAGATAGAAAAAAAGTACCGACCTTCGTGAGCGGCTGCAGTCCCGGCGTCGGCGAGCGGAGGGTGGGCGAGTTGGCCCTGAGCACCTCGGCCAGGTCGCCGTACGGCATGTACTCGAAGACCATCCAAGGACAGTCGGTGCTGTCGCGCAGGACGATGCCGATGAGGGAGAGGATGTTGTCGTGCCGGAAGGTGGACATTATCTCGACCTCGCGCAGGAAGTCCTCCTCGGCCTCGCGGCTCGCCGTGTCCTTCAGCACCTTTATCGCCACCACCTCGCGCGAGTCCTCCAGGATCAGTTCGCCTAGTGGTTCGCGACTGGATTAGTTATCTTTGGGGGGGGGGGGATTTCTAGATTGTCGTTAAAGACGGCGCGAAGGCTCGAGGAACTAAATATAGGCGCGAGCTCTGTATTTGCTTTGAGGCCTTTTGGGTGGAGAAGCGCCGTAGGAATAACGAAAGGCGATACACGGGGAGCGCATCGACTTCTGGGTAAAAAGGCTTGCTTATTTCCGTACCTTTGTAAACCTTTCCGAAGCAGCCCTCGCCGATGTCGTTGAGAAAAACGAGCGAGTCTCTCAGGAGAATTGGCACTTCCGGCGAGGCGCAAGTGAAGTACTGCGGGTTCGGCGTGTACTTGTTCGCCAGCAGGAGGCTCGTTTTCAGATTCATCGGCGACGCCTGAAAACGTACAGTTCGAAATTCAATTGCTTTATGTATTTATTATATATATATATATATATATCTGCGCGCTGGCCGTTGAAAAGCGAAAGACAGCGCGGAATTTAATCTCTCCCGTTCCAAAGTGTTAATTTGCTCTCGGGGGCTTTTATCTCGGGGTGTGGGGGAATACGAAATAGTATTGCATATGATTGATTCGGCGACTCGCGTGCCCCCCGAGAGTTGTTTTCTTTGTTATCAGGTGATTGATTGAGGGTAATTACTTCGAGATCGGCGCGCTGCGGCTTCGCGGTGAAATTCCGCCGTTTGCAGTAGTATATCAACCCGATCACCAGGGCCAGGACGAAGACGCAGCCGACGACGATGCCGGTCACCTCGGGGAATCTCGGCTCCAGTCGTTCCTGAAAAGCGAGACGGGTTTTTAACAATTTTTTTAGGGACAGGGTCGAGTTGTTGATTGGACGATTGGGTTACCGGGATCCAAACTCAGATTGGAGCATTTACGCAGCTTGCGAAAAATTCATCAAGTCAGATTACATTGTTTTGCGAAGAAATTGTATGTATGGAATGTATTTAACATGTTTTTATGTTACCTGTTCCGGTTCTGGTAGTGGTGTCGTACTATTCGTCACGTTCCCACTTGGTGGTATTATATTGTGAATGGGTTTGGGCGTCAAGGGGACTGAAAAGTAAATTGAATACCTTAATAAATCACGATCGCTTGCGGAATTTTAGGGATTTAAGCCCTTTTTATACGTTATAAATGAACTTGCAAATCAATTAAAATTTGAAAAAGTAATCAAGTCCTCTAAATTGTATTAACATCTAACAACGAGTGCGGTTTTGTCAAAATTAAAAATAAAAGGCCTTTTAGCGAGCTTTTAATTTCCATCCCGCGTGAAAATATTATATGAGATCTCGTGTAAACCTCATTGAGATCTCATCTGTAATTGTTTATTAAAAAAAAATTAATAATGTTAAAAATTTATAAATTTATTAAAAGTT
>JAWWEM010000010.1:2790596-2806041 GCA_035582935.1 Ormyrus thymus
GACATCAAGAAAAATAGTATACGCTACACGGGACGAAACTTGAAGGCCCGCCACTGCGTGAAGTTGGCGCCCGAGGCAAAGCCGAGTTGAATACACTTCAACTTTCGTCCCTTGTACCGTAATGTACTATTACTTGATTTATTAAGTAAGCCACCGCACGTGCGAGAGAGGCAGAAAGAAAAATGGCGTCTTGGATTAGCTAAAATTTACTTACAAAGCTGAGTAAACTTTACTTACGATGTTCACTTAGCTTTTTAAGCAAGTTTTACTTGCATTTAAGGTAAATTTTACTAGCGATTTTTCTCCGTGTGTTTACCGTGTGTAAAAACTATCCTTCGCTTTGCGACATACATAAATTATCGTCCCAATATCCCACTCGAGCTTCCTGCTACGCGCTCGAAAACGTCATTAGATTCCAGTGAAGAGCTGCTACATCCCGTGCGACGACACGGCCTACGGCGTCGAGAGGGCCGAGCGCCTGCAGAGCGCCGACGGCAGCGAGATAAGACTCCCGACGTGGCCGGAGGTGCGCTTTCGCCGAGCGACTCGCTTCGGCTGGCTGGACCTGCTCGTCTCCTTCGGCGGCGTCGCGGGCTTCTTCCTCGGCTACTCCATCCTCACGAGCGTCGAGGGCCTCTACTACTTTACCCTCCGCGCCTACTGCGGCGCCGCGCTCGCCAAGCCCAGGAGCAGGTTCAACATTGCGGTTCGGCAAGCTCGACAGGCCGACCGGAGGTGAAGGATTCTGAAGAGCTGCGGGCGGCGGGGATTCAAAGGGCTTTCGGAGCGGGGATGTTAATTTTGGGGGGAGGCTTCTCGTTGGGTACTTGGTACAAGTAAAAGGTTTTGTTGTGCTTCTGGGTTGCCGTTGTTTCGCTTATTCTAGTCAAAGATTATTCTTTGTAATGGTTTGAAAAGTGAGAAAGTATATGTCTAATTAAAATAATGGGAAAGTAGGAATAAAAAATTCGTTTTAAGAAATATTTTGTGCTTGATATTAATTATTTTATCGCTTTGAAGTTTTTAATTTAGCTTTATCAGTATTAATATTGCGTGCATTTGAGCAGAAAACAGAATATTCCACGACTTTTCACTCAAATAAAATTCCCATTCAGTAAACTGTTGAATAATTAAATTTCTTTTATTCAAAATTTCTTTGCATTGTGCAGAATTAATGAAATATTTTAATATGGCTAGAATTAAGCACACGAATAATAATAAATTAAAGTTATTAAGCCTTTCAAGTATTCTTCTAATTAAATTCATAGATCGAATTTACATAAAAACTTTTCTCGGTGCACATTACCTGAAAATTTCATTTTTAATTTACATAATAAATTATTTACTTTATTGCTGCATCACATTGACGTTAAGTAAAACCATTAACTAAAGCCAGTTCAGGGTTAATGCGTCGTATATAAAGGACACGAAGATTTAACGGATTAAGCATTCACTGTGAGTGAAATTTAAAGGATTAAATAAATACGATAATAATTATAAAATAAATGTATATATTTATTTCAGATTTTTCAAATCCTTCGTTTCACTTGTTTTTCGCCTAGTTTTACACATTCGAGATACCTCCCGACTCCGTGAAAATCGCTTCTATATAATTCTTTATTTATTTATATATATATTTTTTTTTCGTACTTGTTTTTTTAATAATCAAAGTGTTCTTTTAAGATGTACATCCAAGCAGCAGTAGCACACGAGAATCGTTGGTGTGTAATTTTCGTTTTACGATCTTTTGACGTCCGAATTCAAATTCCAAGTTCGAAACGACATGAACGGAAATTAAGACGCCGCACGGCTCGCTTTTACGTTCGATCGTTAGTACTACTTTTTTTTCGAAGGGATCGATCCCTTTTGGGAATCGATGCGCTCTTCAAGAACTCAAATCACTTTGCAGTACGCTTCCGACTTCTATTTATGCTATTAAAATCTGATTATTACTTAAATTCTTAGAAATTTAACAGTATTACTTTTTTTTTACTGGTTAAAAACTGCGTTTATGTAAGATTTTGAGATAAAAGTAAAATTCTATCTTAATCTTTTACTAACAAACGATATTACGCCATGCAACATTTCTGGTCCCTCTAAAACTGATGATTTTAAACTCAAATCGTATCCTCGTTAACATTATTTAAAAGTTTTTAAATCTAACTTGATAATTGAACAAGTTCGTTTAAAAAGTTGAAGCGTCCTGCATAAAAACGATAATTTAAAAGCTTTAACTTTTTCCATAACTCTCCTATAATTTTAATAAAACTGTAAATACTGCGTGAATTGCATAAAATTTTACCTACAGATTTAAAAATCTCACTCCCTAAATTGCGAGTCGCATTAATTCGCCTAAATAATTAACTTATCGTTGACGTTATAATTTTGATTGCTTTTCATTTTAGTCGTAATTTTCAAAGACACCGTATTTCGTACATCTCTCTTGTTCGCAGAATTTCTTGAATTTCGATTCGCTCTCGTGTCTGCGCTACGTTCGTTGCTGTGCTGGACAAATGCGTCATCGAGTACTTCATTAATCACAAGAGTTTCTTTTTTTTTTCTGTTTTTTTTCCTTTTTCGTTTCGTTCTTAATGCGCGTGTGGATCGATTGTAACATTTAATTGTATCAAAATACATTTCAAATACAAATGGATGAGTATTTGTGATGTCGTAATTATCACCGGTTATATGCAC
This sequence comes from Ormyrus thymus, assembly GCA_035582935.1. Lineage (NCBI taxonomy): Eukaryota > Metazoa > Arthropoda > Insecta > Hymenoptera > Ormyridae > Ormyrus > Ormyrus thymus. Next base: position 2,793,291 of record JAWWEM010000010.1, read on the forward strand.
GAGGTTGCGGCGATGGTAATTAATTAAGTACTTAAGTCAAAACTTGTCCAACACTACAGAGGTTTTCATCTCTCTTTCGTCGACTTAAACCTAATTCAAAATCATAACGTTAGGTAAAGAACTACTGGCTGGAAAGAAAATATATTATTATATATATTTCGATAAAAATCTCGCAATCGACATGTACACATACGTATAGGTCAGTATATGTACGTACGCCTGTACGTACGCACGTATACACACCTATACTTACATATAATATATATATATATATATATGTATATCTATATATATATAATTGTATGGAATGTTTTTTCTCTTTTCTCTTTAATTCGCTCGAATAATCGTTTAATGTGTTCTTACATGTAGAGTCGACGCACAAATCGTTCATGTATATATATATAATATTACGCTTTTTTTATAAGTTTTACATTTTTTACATTACGTCCAAAGTGCGTAGAAAGTTTCAGTTAAGTATATTTTCCCCTTGTATACAATTTATTTATACGAAGACGCGCGTGTTAGACTTAAAAGAGAGTACTTTAGTTTGCTTTAATTTTATTTATTCATTTCATTTATTCGATAAACTGTATATAGGTTTCGTGTTAATAAAAGCTTGCATTTTTTTTTTCTTCTTATTTCTTAAAAAGGATTTTAATTACGAATGCGAGCACTGTAAGTCACTTGTCGTTGTCGGTGGGCAATAAACTCCTTTTTATAAATAGTACAAATTAACGCCTCTATAAAGCTACTTATGTCGGTCGGCCACTAAAGAAGTAATTCTAAAAGTTTTAGCGATTAATATTTAACGACGGTCGCTATTACTGAAACTACTTGAAGTTGCGATTGCGTAAGAATATAACTATTGGGTCGACGAACAAAATGTAAATGGGCGAATACTTTGAATGGCGCGGCGAAGCTAATAGGATCTTGATGGCCGTTATTGTTGACTCGATGAAAATTTATGGATCGCATTAGTTTCAGGTGCTTTTATGTCCAATAAAATTTCAATGTGTGATTTAGTAACTATCGGAGCTGTACGTCATTCATCGGCCACTTTGAAATTTTATTCGTGCTCGCATCCACCTTCTCTCTCTCTCTCCCTCTCTCGTTTTTTTTCTTTTTTCTCCAGCTTTCAGAGGCTCGCACGGAATAAACTTCGAGTGTATAATTCAGAAACGTTTGGCTAAATTATCTTTAATATATAATTACCGCGATATATCGTATATATATAAATGTAATATAAGCGTCTTCATTGTGCCCTAAGTTTAATTTTATTGTGTAGCTTTCATTATTTTCGTCCTATTTTTTTTTTTAATGAGTCGTACAGATTAGTCCCCGATGTGATTTCTCTTTACGTCGCACCTGAACTTGCATTTTATGTATAATATAAACCTCGCGTGAATTGCGATAAATGCACGCGCGTGAGTATAATTAAAAAGAATTCTCTTTACATTTGGTGTCTGCTTCTAATTCCTCCCGGCCCTCTTCAAATATTGACCTTATTTAACTTCGGCTCTTCCTCGCGTGTTTTCTTGCTGTCCAAAGCGAGCAGAAAGTCTATGAGTCTGCCGTCTAAACGCAGAGATTTATTTATCTATCGTTTATATATATATATATATATATATAATTTACTTAAAAAATTGTTTTCTTAACCGTTTATATGTATGCAAAATGTAAGAAGTTTCATCCTTAAAGAGCCAGCGACGTGCAAAATCGTGACATTATTTGATATTTTTGTTAGTTATTTAAATCGTAGAATTTTCGTTAATAATTCATGTTATAATTTATGCGAGTTTTGCTTGTTGCAGTTGCTGATAATTATATATAAGAAAAAACGATTATTTATATGCAGCCCTTATCGATTTGTTTTTGTTTTTCCTTTTTTTTTTTTTACAAACATTATCTACAATTGTGCGCAATTGCTCCTCGCGTGGAAGACTGACCGGAAGGAAAGTGTCGTCGAACGCGAGCCCCCGATGTTCATCGATTTCTTTCTTCGCCTTTGCGTACTAAGCTAATTGCGGCTTTTAAAATCGCCGAGATACATGCAGCACTTTCGATCTTCTCGCCCGACGTTTCCCTTGACGATCTATGCAACTGCAGTCCGCGCCGATGGATCGCTGGCCTCGTTGCGCCGTAATTTCTCTTTGGCGAATCTAGCACGTTATGAAAACGAAATCTCTCTTTCAACGGATAAACGATAAAGTCTACTAGAAGTTACCCTACCAGAGGGCTAAGAATTCATCTATGTATATATATATATGTATATAACTAGGAGCTGGACCCTTGATCAAAGCGATCGTTGTTCGACTTACGGTAAAACAGTTTTTTTTTTCTTTTGCTTTACAAAACCTCTGCTGTACGGCATTTTTGCTGCATTATACAAAGTCAAGATATAAACTACAGATATGTTTCGCAAATCTTTGCCGACGAAGCTGAGAAAAAACGTGCGCTCGATATGTAAATCTGAAGTTGAAAAATCATTTGATCGGTACAAAACGAATGCGATATCCGACAAGCGAAAAGAACCTTCCCCTACAAATTCGTGGCCCGCTTCAAGCAATGCCGTACAGCACCTTCGCGCGTATATCGACCTCTCGCACCGAGGTCCGCTCGAGCGCACGACGTCGTTCCGTGCGTGCGTAAGGGTCGCTTACAAGCCGAACATTAAAGTAGTTCACGCGGACGTAGTTTTGAAAAATTCGGGATCCCGCGACTTTTTCCCCGCGTCGACGAGGAAAGGCGGAAAAAACGAAAGGAATAGACTCTCGATAATGCGCGAGGAGGCGTATCTAAAAATCGAAAAAGCCCGGGGAAAAAATCGCCGGGAGCCCCCAGACGTGGGAACGCTAGGCACACCGTCTCCTTCCTCAAGCTCAATCTCACTCGGCGGCCGCTCTCGTCCGAGCTCATCGTCCGAGCTCCAGGTAGGCGGCTCGGGTCGGACGTCGGCGAGGCTAGGAGCGCGAGTGGTGGTGGTGGTGGAGGTGGTGCGGGTGGTGGTGGTGGTGGGCGACCTGCTCGGTGCCGACGAGCGCGAGGTCCTGGCTGCTCTGGACCGGGCTCAGGCTCGGCGTGACGATGATCTGGGTGCGCGTCGCCGCGGCGCCTAGCAGGGCCGTGTTCTCGCAGGACGTCTCCTCCTCCTCCTCCTCGTACTCCGGCTCCGGCAGCTCCTCCTCCTCCTCGTCGTCCTCCTCCTCTTCGTCCTCTTCCTCGTCCTCCTCGTCTTCCTCGTCCTCGGAGTCCACCGGCGAGTACGCGCCGTCGCGCTCGTCCGCTCGCTCTGAAAGGTTAGGCGGGTTTTAGTTTTCGGGCTGACTTTTGGTATAGAGCTTGAACGAGGCTTGGAAGGATTGCTTTTACTATAGACAGTTTAGATTTACCAAGTTCAGATACGGAAGGAGGTGGCAATGTAATGCAATGCTCTTGCAGCGTAAGAGAGGTATTTTATGTCAGAGCCTATGTACAAGTAGAGCAGAAGAGGTATTGACAAATCAAAGTTTACTATCTAAATTGTAAGTAAATAAAGAGACTTTTTTATTCGTAATAAATAAGCGGTATGCTGAAAGCGAAATGGTTCTCTTGCACAATTTTTGCTTACGTTAGTTTCTTGTAATGCAGAGTCAGTTTTAGTGTGAATGACACGTTTTAAAAGCTTCTTTAAAAGCTACAAACAAAGTTTAAAGGCAAAAGTTGAAAGCTTTGAAATGAAAACGACAAATTTTATATTGCATTATTTATAATTTTATCTCTATCAATCTATATTCTAAACTATATTTATTTACTCATTTTATTTAAATTATAGAAGCTATTATTATCTTTCGAATAATCATGCGAACTAAATTGAAAGAAGGCGTGCTTACCAGAGACATTTTTGTTTGCCGATTTTAAGGAGAAACGTGCAAACACGTCTGGGATGCTTTTCTACTTCAAGCAGGTGAGTATTTTTCTGTTGTTTCAAGCGCATTCAGTCAAAAATCTTAAAACTTCTACGATGCAGACAGAGCCAGTCTACCGAGGAATAAAGACGTTTCTCGAAAAAATTTAAGGGGAAATCAAAATAAATTTACCTCGGCTAATGCGGGAGAGAAGGTTTACGGCGGAAAATTTTAATGCCCACTCTGAACATTTTAAGCCGGAAGAATGTATTGTTGCCGTGAAAAATTTTGCTCTCGAAACTTATTTCGCCAAAAGTGCAAGCTCGCAATCCACGCCCGTAAACCGAGGGGTGTGGGTGCGCAGAGTCGAGACTTAAAGTGAAATAGACTCATTTTTTTAAAAGAGAGCTCTTGGAATATGGGTTGTTTAATATAAAGGGGAAATCTTTGCGACGCTTTTCATTGCTTTTAGTGTCGTGGATTTAAGTGAGAAAAATTTAGCTTTATTCTAAGAAAGAAAATTACAGCTACGTAGGAAAAAGCAACTGTTTGTTAAATAAATGAAGAATCGATTATTAATATTTTATTTAATACTGACAATTTGAGAATAGTTAATAAAAAATAATACCTTTCTCTTCCATCGATGTTCAATTACTTTATTTAAAAGCTGTGGTACTATTACAAATAACCTAAAGTGAAGAAGTGACTTTCTAATCCATTAAGCAAGCGGTATAAATTTTGCAAAAAAAAAAAAATTACAAAAATTCTCTGAACTAGACGAAGCTAATAGTCCATTATTAGAACGGATAATGACTCGAAAATCGAGCTCAAGAACATCTATCCAATTTACGGTACTCGCAAAGGGTCCACAGCTCGGTGAACTCCTGACGCACGTCAAAATCAGTCACTCTCTCTCTCTCTCTCCACTTTCCGCACGTGGGCCCGTGAAAAATGATAATTCGCGAGAGACGCGCGGCAAAATACTCTATCCCCCCCGCTGTATATAACCGGGCGCTCGATGCAGCTTTTAAAGACATTAGCTTGTCAGCTCTAAGTAATAGGACGGGAAAATTCGTGAAAATGTGATTTACTATTATATATCTGCGAGGCTCTACCCGGCCGTATGATAAAGTTTTCGCTTTTCTCAGTGTACATAAGCCAAAGTCTAAAGAAGAAAGAGAGAGAGAGAGAGAGGGCAAAGAAAAGCAGGATAGCGGCTCAATGGGAGGATAAGGAAGAGAAATTCGCTGAGCTAGCCGTAGTGGTAAAAAGGCTCGGAAATAGTGCGCGAGGGAGGGCGGGGGGAGACGGAGAAATAGCCGCTAACAACTTGAGGCTCGGGCGAAAAGTGCAACTATATAGAGGGAGGAGGGCAGAGTACGAGCGTATAATAATAAAAACTTGCTCTAGGGTTACTTGGATGCGATAGAAGCGCCGCAGTCTATACGCGGGATTTCTGCATGAGAAAGGCCCGCCTTGTCGGTCGCCGCCGAGGTGCACTTTCGAGGGGGGGGGGGGGGTGCAAATCGAACGGGAAAATCGACTTGATTGCCGAATCGAAGCCGAGCTTTCCGCAACGGATTCACGATCTTTTATAGAAATATTCACTTTACAGCCTCATTTCTCAGCAATGGACCCGCATCGCTCGTAAAGTTTGATTTTAGGATAGGGGAAGAGGAGGCCGATTCTCGGGGACGGTCAGGATTTTATGGAGGACTTAGCAGCTGGGCATAACTCCGTACCTCGAAAGCGGGCCGTTCTTGGCAAAAGATCGCCTATAAAACTATGAGGAAAAGCAGCCGAGAGCGACGGGGAGGCAATCCCGTCGCTCCATCTAAGTTCTAAATTATTATTATATTTGATTATGCTGCGTACAGAGGATAAGGGTGAACTTACTGTGTAATGTCTGTTTCGCTATAACGACGTAGTAGAGGAGCGAGTAGTGTTCGCCGATGCTGTAAAACGCACACAGATATACGTGTCGAGCATTGAGAGTATGTACACTTAATGGCATGCGTGTTTTGTTGCCTGGTGAATATGGGTGTACGTCGCGCACACGACTAAGTATCACAACATGAACACATACACACATATAGAGATCGGGCGGGACTACTGGAGTGTGTGTACGCTTGTAAGCCGCTCTACTTTTCTTTTTTTTTTTTTTTTTTTTTGCATGTTTCGCGGTGTGCACTGCCATCCGCGGCCAATTTTCCGCCAGCGAGTTTGCTTGCTCGCGGATTAGAGAGCTTTACTCTGTGTACCTTTTGCTCTCCGAGCTTTATTTTTGCTTAATAGAAGGTAGCTTGTCGGCTCTAAAACTGATTCTAAGCATTTTTCGTCTTTTGCGTCGACCTGCGGTTGTGAATGATTTTAGCAGCTATACTAGAAACTAGATTACAGTTCGCTAATTATTCGTCATGAAAAGCATGATAACTGGTAATTAATTAGGCTCAAAATGACTCTCATCCATTTTATTTGATCTCTCGCCAAAAGTAAGAAAGTCTAATCGAACTCCTCATTAAAATCCGCTCAACCTCTGAAATCGAAAGCAAACCGCTTTTCCACAAATCCCAGCCGAGCCAGAAGTAAGTGCATCCACGCCGCCGACGCAAGTACGTAAACGCGCGTAATAAGAAAATGATCTCCTAATAGCTCATCGGATTGCACCCACCGGAGGATTCCTTGGAGCCCTGGGGCACTTCCGGTGCGGCGGCTGCGCTGGCGTTGGCGGCAACGGAGTATCCGTCCTCGGGATGTTTCGCCTCCGAGTCGGAGCCGCAGAGCGGAGGCACCAGGATGACGACGTCGCCCTGCCGGGTGGTGATCGCCGACGGGGTCGCCGTCGCCGTCGCCGTCGTCGTCGTAGTCGACGCAGCGGGCGAGCTCGGCAGCCGCGGCGGCTTGCCCGGCTCCGCCGGAAGCACCAAGTGCGAGGGAATGGAACTGCAACGAGAGGCGGAACGTATGTAGGTGTATGCGCATCTGCTTTATCTGGGTCGCGTCGGGGGATCGGTCATTAATTTCACCAGATTTTCGGGGGTAAGGCCGAGTTTTGGGGGCTAATTAATTGAAATGAGATTCTTTCGGGGTGGGCAATTTATTGCCTCGGCCTCTCTTTTAATGTTATTCTTGCACCGGGGAGTCACGCCAAACGGGCCGATGAATTACGGCCGCGGGGGCGATTAATCAAAGCGGCTGGAATTTTTAAGTACATCATACCCTCACCTCATTGTCGATTAAAGAGAGAAGAAACGTGCCGTGCATCGTACCTTAAAGTAACGCGCTTCTTGACCCGACTGCCGAGGTCCGAGTGGCCGCGGTGCATCTGCCTGGGCTTGCCGTGGTGTCGCTCGGTCCTTTCGGCGTCGCGGCCGAAGCTGCCGGTCGTGGGCGAGCTGGGCTCGGATAGCTGCTTGTCCACGAGGATCGGCTTGAGGACGAAGCCGCAGCCGTCGGGGACACCGACGCCCGCGGACAGCGGCGTCTCCGGTGGCCCCTCGCCCCCGCCGCCGGGCCCCCCGCCCCCCCTGCCGCCGTCCCCTCCGCCCTCCGGCTCCGGGAGCGGCAACGCCAGCAGCCGCTTCCGGTCCTCCATGTAGAGCTCGATAAGCTGGTCGAGTTTCATTTCGATGTCATCGACCTGTTGGGGGCAGGTTGTTTGCTTGTTAGTTGTGGGGGCCAGGGATTTTCTTTAGTAGTATGAGGAGACGTGTGTCAGACGGGGTGAATTTAATTTTGTCTACTGAGTCGATGCAAGGCGATCTTTTGAGAAAATTTTAAAATCAAAGAACCCACTGGGCAAGATTGGACTGAATAATTAGTTACTTTCGGTTACTCACCTGCCTTTCGACCTTAACGATTCTCGATGCTAAACTAATCTTCGAAGCATAAACGTCTCTTGCTTTCGAACCTTGCTTACCCAAAATTTGATCTAACCTGTTTAATCGGGAAATAATAGATTAGCGATAGGCTCGAAACTAAGTATCAGTGTTCAAAACAGCGCAGTCAGCGAGCCAGTCAAGCAACTAAAGACGCAAGCAGAACGGAGCTCATGCGGCACAACACCGATAACAACATGTATTTCAATTGAAACTTTGGGGTGAAGAGTAAAAAAATTGTGCCGGTAAAAATTGCAAAAAACTCTTTGGTGCGTCCAGAAAGTTTGTTGTAAAAAATTGCCCAAAAGACAATCAGACGCCTAATGAAGAAAAAAAAAAAAATGAATATCTGAATCTAAACGGCAGCAATACCTAATGAGTGGTAAAACGTGCACTACGTCGTTTCTACAATTACCACAAACCGTCGACATTCAGAAAAGGTTTCTCATTACTTCTCAAATAGCGGAATTGAACAGTGAAAGAAAAGATTATTCTGGAATAATGAGGAGACCTATGCGGATTATTGTCTCATGTTCGGTTTGCCGTACTCGCACTTGTCTATATTCACCCTAATTTAGTAAAATGAACAGAAGTAAAAGCGAAACAAGTACACATAGCGGGGAAGGTGAATTAAAACGAAATCTTGGTAAAGCGAATCGCTTCCAGTGAGTGGCTTTGGACGATTCGCGCGCACGTGAGCCTTTTATCACAGGGTAGTCGCATTTCGGGACAGCGGTTGCAATGTATGCATATATATATATATATATAGATATATATATAGATATACGTAACGAAATTATTCGGGAGTACGTTTATAAAAGCAGCTTGGCGAGAAATTAAAGGGGGGCAGGGGAGTGTGTATGGCGAAAGGTCAACTATTGTAGATACTGCAGCAGAAGAAGCGCAATGTGACGGCGTGATATTGACATGGAAAAGAAAAATAGTAAAATTCTACACTCGATACGCATCCAACAGAAGCTTCATCGTCAAAGGCTTGGCTTTACTCGCGATAGATTTTACTGTTTCTCCAGCCCATGATCAGGTGAAAGCTGATATTTTTGAATATTGATACAAAAAAAAAAAAAAAGGGAACGAACGTCGCTCGTCGAGGCTCGTTATATATTTTGGATGGACAATGAATTATACAAATAAAGAGAGAGAATGAGAGAGAGAGAGAGAGAGAGAGCACGACTGCACCTGCGAGGCATCTGTACCTGAAGTGCAGATTTCGTACGCGATTCAGTAGATCGGCGTGGCCGGAGCTGTATTGTTCAATCACGTCCTTGACGTCGTAAGGTTTCAGGGCTTCCCTGAACTTCTTGCGGGCCACGAAGTATTTCAGCTGCGATCACGCCCCCGCGGTTTCCAGACACATCATCACACAGTTTACGCTGGCGCTTACATTTCTTTGCTTTTGTTGTGTGTGTCTGTGTTCGTGTGTGTATTCTCTTTTTTCTTTCTTTTTTCTTTTTATTGCTTGGTCTCTGCTAGTTTTGTCGCTTTTTTTGTTCGTGTGCAGTGTGTGTTTCGTGTAGTGAGGTGGATAAGGCAAATCGTTGCCGAACCGTTTGCCGATTTTTCTAACGGGTATCAGTTGCCTCTTGGTTGGGGTAATGAAAGTTGGGCAACGATTCGCTGGCTTTTAGTTCGTGTAGGGGAATGTCGGGCGTTTCGCGTCAGAATTAGCAATGATAATAGTTTTCTTTCGAAACTCCGCGAGAACAAATACGAATCTGCTCGTCGGCAATTTCGTCGGAGCTCAAATCGAGTCGGACGTTTTCTCGCTACCGCTGCTGACTCTCGACTCGTGAAACGAGCCCTGCGACTTTCGGAAAAAAAGGTCGGCTTTCGATTCGCGAAATGGTCTGCTCCCGTTGGAATCCCCGTTTTATAGAGCAGAAAACGCGCGCCGCACGACCGAGAGAGACACGAGTCTCTTAATTGCCGGTTTCTTCGCCTCTGTTTAGCTGTTTTATTTTTCTCTCTCTCGGCAACCTGAAGCAGAGACAACACTGACCTTTTGCAGCTCCTCCGACGACGACGAGGGGCCGAGTTTTATACGCTGTTCCGATGCAGCGGCGCGAAAGCTTCCTCGCGACTCGGCGGTCACGGATGCGCTCGAAATGGAAGCGATATTATTTCAAAGATTTGCGAGCGAAAGTCGCCGTGTTCTTGGGAGCTTTAAAGTCACTCGGAGACCCCTTCAGTAATATGATGATTTGAGATGAATGAACGATGCGCTTCGTGAAAAGAAACGAATGTTTCAATAGATTGCCCAAGCTTACTTCATGTGCGAAAGTAATTCTTCTCTAATTACAGTAGGAAATGATCCGAGAACTGAAGGTACAATTCACTTTACACCCAAAGAGCGCGCGTACAAAAAGCTGAGCCAGATCGAGGGGCTCCTCCGCGCAGACGGGATCTTCGAAATATTTAAACATTTGAATAATTCACGAGCGACGACGGGAATAGCAGAGTCCGCGGGAGCCGGCAAAAGTAGGGCACAAAAGGAGCCGAGCTGCAAGCGTATACACTCGGATAGCGGGCGCGCGCTAGATTTTTTTGGTCCCTCCAACCCCCGCGGAAATCGCATGCCACCTGTGGAACGCGCGACGACGACCGCGACGACGACGCGAATTTATACATACGAAATCGAGCGCAAATCCGCGGCGGAATCGAACTCGGAAAACGAGCGCAAAGAGGTTTGAGATAATATATCATCGTATTATACGACATTGCTAAGAGACAAGCTAGTTCACATAGACACAAACACACGCACGTTACACTGTTACACAATAAGACAAATGCAGTAACGTTAAAGAAGATTAGAAGATTAGACGTTCAATAGTATTTTTAGTTAGTCGTTGTTTCACTGGACGAAAGAATTAAAACACAGAGAAAGAGTTCAATTGGGAGAAACCTGTAAGGAACGTGCAGCGGGTATAGGTATGTTGGGATATCTCCAGTTATACTGAACGGCCCGACATTGATCCTAGCATTATTGGATGCATCTGTAATGGTCGGAATTTCCTCGAGAAATTCAAATTCAATTAACGGGAGCCTTTTCAGATTAAATTCGAAACTTTCTAAACAAGCGGTATAAAGCGGCGGCTTCGCCGCTGCTGATTAATTCATACGCCTCGGAGGATAAACAATGCATCGGACGTCCTCGAATGAATAATAAACAAAGTAAGCACGTCAATTACGGCCGGTTAAACCGAATTCTCGGACGATCGGGTCTCTCCCGGCGAATGCAAAGGGGATCGTAACACCGGGGGACGCCGTCGCGCCGCGGCGTATCCCAGCTACTCTCGGGAGGGCAAGATACGGCGCTCAAGACGCGAACGCGCGGCGCACAGAGGCGCCTGGGAGAGACAGAAGATCGATCGCGAATTCGCCGTCAAAGGAAGACAATAACGCGGACGGATACGCCGCGTGTACACCCGGATACAAGGCTCGAGGGCGGAACTTTGGCGAATGTAATGCCGCGGGAGGGGGGCGGGGGGGGGAAGGATTTAATGAAATGTGACGCGTCTTCTTTCGCCGACTGACGTCATTAATTGTTTGCCGGGGTTGTATAGTGCTTTTGTCCTAATCGAATGGAGCAATGGACAAGGCGAGCGAGCTTCGATGAGCCCGGGTACTTATCGTTTTCCAATTTGTCGGGCTTTTCAAAGAGTGCTTCGATTCGTCGTTGATAGGCACTTTGAAATTAATGAACGATATAATTGAGAATTCATTTATAAAAAACGGGAAGTACGTTTACAATCGGTCCTGTACGATATTCGGTTAATCAGGTGTTCGAGACAGCCGGAACGGCACCGAACGAAACGAAGCGCGAGGGACTTCGAGGGCAAACGGTACGGAAGGAACGAGTCGCGAAGAAAACCCATCGGGAGAAGCGCGCCGATTGACAAATCGAGAGGCGGGAAGAATATGAGAGCAACCGGCCGAACGGGGAAGAGGGGAGCGTGCGACAAGAAAAAGTGAGTGCGCCACGTGGCAAGAACAAAGTGCGTTAGAAAAATCTGTGGACCAGAACGTATTCCCCAACCCCGAGCGAAGAGATCGCACGGACGCGAGAGGAGCGCGCTTGCCTTCCCAGAGCGGTCGTAAGTTTCTCTTCCGTTACCGGACGAGTCACCGAGTCACCGGGCTATTCATTAGCGAGCGGCTGATTTACGAGCGCTTTGAGGAGACAGAAGGCGCGATTGCACCTCCGAGTTTTGTATACTCGAGCAAGGGGCGAGTCGAGGGAGAGAGAGAGAGAGAGAGAGAGAGAGATGCCTGAGAATGTTATGAGAGTTTTGCGCTACTAGGGAGGGCCGGCTAGCCGAGAGATGCTTTTAGCTGGCCGTTGGATTGCTTTTTTTTTCTTTTTTCATGTTCTACCTTGAGATTGATTATCTACTTCGATTGTGGCTCTAATCTAATATGTTACTCTATTCTTAGGAAATATTTTACTGCTACTGCTACGCTTTTAAACGTGAGTTATTATAGGAACATTCGACGGAGGACAATGTACTTTTGGAGGCATGTTCTGGTGCGCTATTTAAAAAAAAACTACGGGGAATCTCCTACGGGGAAGAAAGTATATCTCAAGGATCTAGCAAGTGCCCTCGCGACTTGATTATTTCTTTTGATGAAAAAAAAAAAAGCCGGCGGGAAAGTGCGTCGGACTGCATAATCTCAAAAATGTACTTCCGACATCATTATGTTAATGACGATCGGGGGGCTTTGAATTTTCAGCGATTCGCATAATGCATGAATTTATTTAACCCACTTTCGATATGCACGTGTAATGTAAAAAACGCGCAGAAATCCGCAGAGTTTCTTCGACTCTGCCGCGAGTCCGCGTGCGATAATAATGATCGGGAGGAGCGGGAGAGCGAGGAAAATCGCACCGGGCGGTAATGTGCATCAGCACTGTATAGATCCTTCGGAAAATCAAGATTCACGATCGAGAACGGACGCGCGACGAACGAGGTC
>JAWWEM010000010.1:2813268-2838854 GCA_035582935.1 Ormyrus thymus
GGCCCCGGGGGGGGGGGGGAGACGAGCGCACAATGGACTACTCACCGTCGGAATTTCTTTTCGACAAGGCCGTTTCCGTCACGGAATCCTCCGAGTAGCTGGCGTTTAATTGTCTGCTGCTGGTGATGCCGCCGCCGCCGCCGCCGCCGCCACCGCCGCCACCGCCGCCACCGCCGCCGCCGCTCTGCTCGTTGCTGTTGTTGTTGCTGCCGTTGTTGTTATTGCTCGTGGGCTGACCACCTGAAATTCGAGCCGACGTGCGGCTTTACAAATGCTTCGCGCTCCCATTGCTCGTCGAGTATCGTTGCGCTAGAAGCTTGCAACGAGCTTTTTGAGGATCGATGATTCTTTTTAGCGAGGATTAGAACATTGCTTCCCAAAATTGAAATTAGAAACAGATAAGGAAGCGGCCGACCCCGCGAAGGGTCAGCTTTCATACAGTTTTCTGAAATAAAGGAGCTGGCGAATATAAGGAAAAAAGAAAAACTTGCCTAAATTCTCGGCCGAGGCGATGAGATCCGTGAAGCCCCGGGTGACGTTTCCGCGCTGACTCTGGTAGCCCTGATGAACGAGTTTGTGAAGGCTGGGACTGTGCAGAGACGTGCTCTTGTGTCGCCGAATCGTTGGCAGCCGGCTGACAAATGACGCGTTGTGCTTAAAGCTAGAAGAGGGTCGACTACTAAAAATGGACGAAAAAAATGGTTTCCCTTTAATGATCGTCGCCTTCCGCTCACGTCCTGGCGCTAAACTCTTTTGCAATTTTGGCCGAGGGGGGCGAAACAGAGAGAGAGAGAGAGAGAGAGAGAAGAAGGGGGGAGGCGGCTAAATTAGCGTCCAAGCAATTCCGAGCGAGAAAGCTGCGCCGTGTGTGTAACTAGAAAACAAGTAAATTGCTGTTCAATTATTAAAAGTTCAAACAAAGCGTTAAAACACAAGTGCACGACTGTTCTGACTTTTCGCCGCCGACGGTCAGAGGTGTAATAAGGCGCAATTATTATTCATGCCCTCTAAAAGGAATGTAAAGTAGCGGAGAATTGCTTTCGTTTAAAGTCATTTTCAACCCATTCACGATCCGCGTCCTTTTTGCCAAGATGAGTACTTGCAAAGTTTACTTGAAAATTTTAAAGCCTCGATGATAAATATAAATGGCGCGAGGGGCAAATTTTTGCGCTTTTCTATATACCTGCCGCAGCTGACTGAAAATACGGCTGCAACTTGCAAACTTTATATAATTCTCCAATCTTCCAAGTAAACAAAAGAGCGCTAATTATAGAACAAGCTTCATTGAAACCGGCGGTCGTATCTGCAGCTTTCGAAAATCCTCCGCTCCAATAACGACTTTCGAGCTTTCCGCCTCGTCGTAAACAAGCGCAGGCACTTTATTCGATCGAACTGTGGAACATCGCGCATCGCGGACGAATTGCGCAGTAAACGCGAGTATACATGTATATGCAACGAATTCGGCATAAGCTTTCCGGCGGACGGCGGCAGCGTCTTTGCGGATTTAATAAAAAAAGAAGAAGAAAGAAGAAGGAAGAAGAAGGCAAACCTGGGCGGACTTGGCAGCGGTACTTGATGAATTTTCCAGGTCGCGACGCTCATGCTGTGCTCGTCGGCGGCGTAACACCTCCAAAGGGCCTGTATCAGACTGGCAGCCGGCTGTCGCCGGCGAATCATGTGCTTTTGGCGCTGCTGCTGCTGGACTTTCAGGGCGAATCCGGAGCCCAGAATTCCCTGTCGCATCATCGATAATTAAATGTGTTTCTTTTTTTCTTGGCTTAACTTTCATCCGATTGCGGTTCAACGAGATCTGCTCTCGACTCTCGATGCTTTGGACTCTTATTCGTTAGATTTCGTTAGATTTATTGGCAACGCGTTCGCTCGTGGCTGTAGAACGGACGTGAGATTAAAATGAGCGAAAATTCAATACCGCGCTTATTAGGTTTATCCGTTTATCCGCAATAATTCAATTAGAACTGCACGCGGACCTTCGTGTTTTTCTGCCGCGCGGATGTTAAATTTACAAAAAAGCTGCTTTCAATAAACTGCGATATCCTCAAAGATGATAAATCTCGGCGCAGTCAATGGATAAGTGAAAATAACCCGGCGGAACGAGCCTCCGAGCGAACCGTTACGCGGGGGCTCATTTAATCGCGATTCAACAGGGCGATATTTCAAGAGGGGCAGCGAGTATATATATATATATAGAGAGAGAGAGAGAGAGAGCAGAAAATAATAGCGAAATTATGGAGAACTTACAGCTGGTAAGGCGAAGAACGATATCCCGAGCAGGGCGCAGAAGGAAGCGATAACTTTGCCTTGCCAGGTTTTTGGCACGGCATCGCCATAACCCACGGTGCAGAGTGTGATCTGGAACAATTCGTCCGATATTGACACGCGAATATTCGCCGCCGATACCCTTGTAAACCTCGGGGTCGTAATGTAATTGACCTCGTTTTCTCTCCTTCCTTTCGTGCTGCTGCTTTACCTTGTTTGTATTATTTATGCCCTTTCGCCAATCTACTTATAGAAATTATCCAAGCCTTTAGAGCGCATCACGTCTTTCGAATTCAATTTTTCCATGTTTTTATTGATTGAGCTTATAGGTTGGGGGCCATTGAATATATGCATGAGGCTGCGTTTGTAATATTTATGGCTATCGATTGCCGTCGTTGAAAACTATAAGATTAATTTTTTTTTTTTTTCCTTTTTCAACTCGACGCGCGCGCGCGCGCGCGAAAGTGGAGTTCGAAAGAATTTTTAAACCGCAGGAGGGAGAAAATTGCGCGCCGAGGCGCATCGGCGAGGGCTTAAAACATATAATCGAATTCTTTTTCCCCGTCGAGACGTAAAAGGAAAGCGCGCCGTCTTTGAGCTAAGCTGAATATGTGCAGTCGGCTTTGGAAGTTCGCTATTGCCGCGCGCCACCCTTGGCTCTATACGCGTACGCAGTAGTAATTACATTTCTCTTTGATAACCCCCCCGGCGAACTGGAATCTCGCGATCTTTCACCTACTTATCTGAAATAGAGCAGGTCTTATTTACTGCAGACTTGCGCGAGCGTGTTATATATATGTATTAAAAATTTTTAATTTAAAAACTCTCTTCGCTGAAATTAGTAATAATAAGAGGCAGTTAATAAATCAGATAAATTCGAGTTAGCGTCGAGACTCTTGCGTTCTAATTTACAGCGATGAAAAGCTGAAACAACAAAGAAAGCAAAGAGAGCAGGATGAAAAGGAAGAGAAAAATATTTAGTCGCCGTCGTCGGCGGCGCAGTATTGCGCGCATTATTTGCTTGTTGCGCGTCACATTGTTGCCGCACAATGGCTTTATTTAACGACCCATTGAAGGGCGGAAGGGTCGAGTGCCTCGCGGCCTATATAGCTTACCACTCCCCACCACAGGGCTTTGGCGAAGTTGTTAAAGTGCTCGTCGTCCTTCTCGGCGAGGTAGACCAAGAAGCTGGCGAAGATCAGTCCCAGGAAGCCGATGTAAAGCGTCGTAATAAGTTCCTGAAACACGCATTCGTTGCAGGGGGTTTAATTGAAATCGCTACCTTTCTCCCGTCCACCTCTACATCTCCCGGTCTTCCTCTCGCGAAGACCCGGTCAAAGGGACGCGGAACAAAGGCTCGCGCTTGCAAAAGAACAATGACGACTTTGCAAAGTATTAAGGCTTGAGATTTCATTGGACATCTGGCTCTGCCGTATTATTGTATTAGCTTGGCTTGCGTAACCGAAAGACGTCAACTTTTTTTCCTTCTTCCTGGTCCACTTACTTTTAGCCGGCTGTTTCAAATTCGAGACATTTTTTTATGATAATTTCAGTAAGCTGTACGAGATATTACTCTATATCGTATATAGATATATATTGTATGTATTTGCAAAAATGGGATTGTACATGCATTTTCGCACCCCTTTCCTTCAACTTTCATTACAACACTGGATAATATTCTATAAACGCGTAACCACAGTCTGTCTCTTGAGTTTATGAATAATTCAATTGAATGGTATATGCGTTTTTTAATGGCTTTCAACGGTAAAGATGCTAAATAATAAACATTGGTGATCCAGTTCTTTTTGAAAATAAATGAATTACTTAATACCCTTGAATTACTCATGATAATTATCGGAAATTTTGCAGGCATGCGAAAAAACTCGCGAAAAGTCAGCAAAAAGGTTTTATTCCTTTTATCTGCGAAATTCGCATTCGTTAGTATTGTAAAATCTAACTCTAGCATAATGATAATGATTAAGAAACGTTTTAGCTGCAATGTAAATAAGTTCTTTGCAAGTTTAATACTTATATACAAGGAGAGTGTACGACATTTGAGTAACGGATTTTCCTACAACTTTGGGATATGTGTTCCAATATTAAAATATGAAGGAAGCCGCGTCTGTTCGGCCTAACAAAGAATGACCATTAGAAGAACATAAAAAATCTACTCATGTAATTTTAGCTTAATTTTATTGTAAATTTTTATTTAGCTATAACTTTTGAACAGGTAATGATTTTTGGATGTCGTGTTTTTAATCGATAGGATTTGATTTCGCCTTTCAAATGCCGGAAGTTAAAATACTGTACCGCCAATAGTTGAGAAGTTATAAGTGATTAAACAAAAATCGATCGGCTTCCTTCATATTTCAACATTAGAAAACATATTCGAAAGTTACAGGAAAATCCATTAACCAAATGTCGTGCCCTCGCCTTGTTCGATGTGATTGAACGTTGAAAATTTGAAAAAATTCGAGAACTGTTTCGGAATTCCAAGTCCTACTTACGCTTTATTCATTCGAATTATTATCGAGTTCCCAATATATCTAGATTAAGTTTTTTTCGACTTACGCGAACTTCGCGAGTTCAATAATTAAAGAAGACTAAAGAAAATACGACTAAACAAATGAAGAAACGCTCATTTCAAACAATCGAAAGTCTAACAAAGTTATAAACGCTGAAATTTTCACATCTACAGCTTTTGTAAGTGCCGCGGTAATAATTTACAACAGCATTACTATTTCGGAATAGAAATATTCCTTTTTCAAAATGTGCGCGTAACCCTTAAAAGTTCACATAAACATTCGCGTCCTTATCCAGCGGCGGAAAGGCCCACAGCCGTTTTTCAATAGGGAAAACAGGAACGCGCGCAGTCCAGTCAGAATAACGCCGCTGCGTGCACAACGACTAAAAGCAGCGCCGCGGGAGAATCACGAAGCTAACACTCCCCCGAAAAATTCTCACTCGTGATTTACGCTGCCTGCGCATGACACAAGCTGCGTCGCCTGAGCCGCGCGGCATCATCAGCGATCCCGCGGAGCGGACGAAACTACCCGTTGGCACGCGCTGCGCCTAAAAACGAGACCGCCGCCGGCGGGTCGAAAAAAAACCGGGGAAGAGAACCGTCCCGCCCTGAAACTAATTAACAAATTGATAGCGCGGCGATTCGTCGTAGCTGCATAGCGATCCGCCGCGAGAAATGGGTCGCGCGGCGCGGGTAATCGCCGCGGCGCGTGTCCATTCTTGCCGGGCAAGGGTCGACGGGGCGGAGTTTTCGCGGCAGCCTCGCGGAAACGCAATTTCCGGCGCGGCTCGCCGAAGGAAGAGCCGAAAAGCGGAGAAAGGACGCGGAGGTAATCGGCGCTGTTTTGTTGGCTGTATCGCTTGTTATTAGCCCGCGAGACTCGAGTCTGGAGGCGCACAAAAGCCTCGCGAGGCTTTGGCCTCCGGGTGAGTCACCGCGCGATATTTAGGCCGCCCTGTGTGCCGGAGCAATAAGCTTCCTTAATGCGCGTGAGTCGTAAAGATCGCCGAGGAAGCGTGTACGTACGTAGGAGAGAGAGAGAGAGAGAGAGCTCGGGACGCCGGGGAGACACGCGATCCGCGCGCTTTTCAGGTTACGAGGAGCACCGCGGCGCAGAGGAAGCGGCATTGTTGGCTGTCTTTCGCGGATTATACGGGCCGGAACTCTCGCCGCCGCTATCTCCTTTATGGGCCGCCCGTTTTTATCGAGGATTCTTACGAATATCGAAATTCGGAGGAGCGCTCCGCGTGGCTCGGGAGTAGTTTTCTTTTTTTTAGTCGAGCGTTTAAGGGGGGACGAGGAGGGGAAAATGAGGATAAATTAAAGCCACGATTGCGTTCCGGCGTGTCAAAGGTAATGAACGCGGGCAGGTGACACTCACGCGATTTAAACAAATATACATTTTTCCTTCTGTCTTTTGCAGGAAAAATCGATGCTTTTAATTTTACTTTCAATTACGGCCGGTGACAAGCAATTTTCTTACGAAATTAGCACTTGTTTTGTATGCAATCGAAGTTTATTTAAAATTTGTTAGCTTTGCGAAAGCAGCGGCTGATTAATATGGATTTAAAGGTTCAATTTTGAATATTTCAGTTTTAATTTGTAATTTTACGCGTGAATAATAAAAAGCTCATTTATAATTTTACGAATAAAAAATTAATTTTACTTTTAAAATAAAGCGATATAAATGACGCGACACTGCATGAACAAACTTTATACTTTAGTTCATTAAATTGCAATAAAAAGTTTATTGATGAAAATTAAATACTGATTTTTGAATTTAATTAAGCATTTTTGATACGTTACTGGTTGAAAGCTTCAGTAAAATAATAACCGAAATTCCGAAATTACAATGTTAACTAAAAGTGCTGTTTAAAAATTTTTTAACCGCAACGCTAATTTTATTTCACAATCAAATTACAATTAAAGAAAAAACAAATCAAGGTAAAACTTTTCGCATACACTGCTTGTTTCTTCGAAAGCAGGCGATTTGATTGTAGCTGGAAACAAAAGCTCCCTTAATGCCATCCGGGAAAAGAAAGAGCAAAGAAGGAGGAGCGAGAAAAGGAATCGCGAGCTCGGATTTATTAGCTCGCGCGCGCGGATTACTGTTATTGTTAGAACGATCCGCCGAAGTATTTGCCGGCGCTCGGCGAAGCGCGCCGATTTTAGGCTCGGTAAATTTTCATTACTCCGTATAATTACTTTTTAGTAGCCCGACTGAATTTGACTTTTAACGACGTACTTGTTTTCTCCTTTACGGTATGAAATAGTGTTTTATTGGGTTTTCGGGCTCGGCTTTATGAGGATGTATGATTTATGGAGATACATTAAAGAAACGAATATTTTGATATTCATCGTGTTCTCCTTTTATGCAGTCTAACGTCGATATTAGTACCTAATAAGTATATATTATACTAAAAGGAAAAGAAGCTTACTTGAAAAAGACCATATAAAAATGTTTATGTGCAAACTTTAGTGCACGAAAGCAAAATGTTTGGATCGGTAATCTACTGTATATTTTTAAGACTTTATTTATTGTTTAAAAAAAACCAAGTTAAGCTAGGAATTTATTGGATCCTTTTTAAACGACTAAATGTAGAGCAGGCAATCGAATTATTCTTCTGGCGGACAATTCCAAACGACTCGTCATAAGGCATAAACGGCTGTCGCTCAGTAAAATAAATATGTAAAAGGCGGGGGGGTGGGGGAGGGGCGGTATTTCAAATTTAACAGATCCTTTATCACATTCGATCCTCCGAGCACTCAGAGTCGTCTGAAACTGACAGCCTTCGTCGGCCTAATGGCGATGATCAATTTTTTCCCCGCTTCTTCTTCGCGTCGTCCACTTCATATCCCACATTTATTTTCCGTCCCGATGCTTCCTTTCGGCTCGCGTCGCCGCCCTTTTCTCTTTGCGCAACTCATTCCGCTGCTTTTTCTCTCCGGCGCATTACAAGGCGAGGTCCTTCGCGCGTAATCGATATCTCGTCCGATTTCGTACGATTCTTTCTTCCATCGTCACTTCCTCCTTCGCCGCCTCGGCGTTGCGACGCGCGCCGTTTCCCCCGTCTGGACTGACGCTCGCGCCTAAAGACATTCAGATTCGAAATTTCCCTCCTACGCGCACTGCCGACAATATCGGCTCCGTTGTACTTTCGAAACATTATCAAAATTCAGCTCGATCGACGAGTATTGCAAAAATTTGCCCCCCTGAAACGTACACGTAAACGCCCGTGAGTTATTTACGTTCTACTTATTTTTTTCACCCGCTTCCTAATGCAGCCGATCGATAAGTCGACTGTATGCATATTTAGGCAGCGCCGTTATTCCATGGCAATTAATCTCCCCGCGCTAAAGCCAGCGGAAGAAATTCCATCCGAGAGGCGCCCTTACACCCGAAATTACACTCGCAATTATTAAGCGAGCGAGCGGGCATCAATTGAAAATTTCACGCCGAATGTTACCCAGGAGGGTGAGAGAGACAGAGAGAGATAGCGGCCATCCCCGCGTTAACCCTGTTAAATCAAGCTAAAAATAGAAAGGCCAATTTTCGGGGGTGAGCGCGGCGTCCAGCCCCGCGATGCCGAACGCGGATAGCGGCGCCGCTCATAAAGCCCTCACGTGTTTTCGATTACGGCTTCGGGCCGCTGCCTGCACCCTTGACTCAGACCCAAAGGATGTATATCCTTTGCCCGGCACGATATATAATCGAGTCGATTTCAATGAATAAAGATCGCCGCCAAGGGCGCCGCGCGGCCGGACATAAAGGCTGTGCGGACTCGGGCGCCCCGAATGACCGAATATCTATAAGTTATTCCGAGTGGCTTCGCGGCGGCGTCGATTTTCGAAGTGCGCCGGTCGACTCTTCGGGGCGAACGGAATGTAACGTATAGCTCGACGGGTACATTTGCATGCGCTTTTTGGATAATGACGCCGCGCGCCTAGATCTCGGGTATTAATTAATTCCGAGGCCGGAAGTTACATTCGTGACGTCGATACGAACGAGTCTTCCCTAATTCCGATGGAATTTTAATTCACCCCGCCGCCGGTACATCGCCGCCTGGCTTTCCCCTCCTCAATCGACCTACATCGCTCGGAAGGACGTGGCCGGCGTAGCCTCCTCGAGCGCGCTGCTCCGATTGCTTTATGAAATTCTTGGGCCTTACTTGTCGATGAGCGTAGACGACGCTGCCCAGCAGCTTCCACGTGCCGCCACGGCGATCCATCCGCACCATCCTGAGTATCTGGAAGAAGCGCAGGCCCCGGAGGGCGCTCGCCGCGAACACCTGGCCGCTGCTCCTCATCGCGAGCACGACCACGCTCGCGATTATCGTTATTACATCTGCAAGCAAAACGAGGGAGGGGGGGGCTCCTTTTAGTTTTTGCTCTGTTCTGATTGTGGCTGTCAGGTGATATTGTATTGAATTTTATGCTTTTTTCATTCGAAGCTCGGTTTTCGAGCTTCTTCGGCGGAGGAAGAGAGGAGGCGGAGGGCAATTATACAAATTATGTTTGATTGGTGCTTCTTTATGATTCATGACGTTTCGTCTGAAATAAAGATTTCTTTTTATACGCAGTGCACTGCTAATATTTCATTACCTGACCTGAAATCGAAAGCCTTTAATAAACGAAATTGAAAAAAAGTTGCAAGTAATAAATGTTTGCGAAAGCGCAGCTGTGCATTGTTGCGAGTCCAAGTTGAAAAAAAAATCGCTTTATATAACGAAAATTAGTAAATTAATCGAGAACGAAGTGTGAACTAATCCTTTAAAATCTGATTAATGAGACAAGAAGAGCGTACGTTGACGGGCACATGTCTCGGTGAAAAAGGGTTGAAGTTATTTTGAAGTGCTTCTAAGAGGCACAGTTACATGCAATTGCGCTTCTTTAATGGGCGCGTAATCTCATAAAAACGACGTACCTTATTAATGTATAAACTTTTTCTTTGGAGATTTAGCGCAGTCATAGACGCATTGTTTGGTATAAAATTAATGGGGCAAATTCTTTAATTAACGACGCTTGTTTAACTTTTTTCAAAGCTTTACAGCCTTATTTTACAATAAGCTTTGGGTGAAAAAATTTATGCATCTATAATTCAAGTTCATAAATCATTTTATCGCACAGCGTAGAAATCCACCCTTTGGCTCATAAGCTACACAAAGACAAGCGAGAATAATTCCATTCATAAATAAAGCTTTTACTGCCCATTTCCAGCGCAATACATAATCCTCAATTCGAGCGGCACTTCCGGCAGCCCGGAAACATCGGCCGCTTCGTTCCTGCCTCGATTCCTTGAAAAGAAAAAAGAAAAAAGCTAATAGTTCGGCGCACATTCGAGATCGCGCGGACGCGTGGCTCCTCGCCGGGATAAAAATCGATCCCTCCCCGAAAAAGCCGGGCGCGGAAATAGCCCCCGCGAGCCGAGCTCTCGAGAGTACGTGGGCTCGTTGTACCTTTGGAAATTGATTCGCACTCTCGAGGTCGCGGCGCGACTGACGCGCGCGGAGCCGGGAGAGAGAGAGAGAGAGAGAGAGAAGGGAAGATAAAAAACGCATTCGCTTATTTCGCTTTCGTTATCCTGTCACATCGATTCGCCGCGGGAAATTTCTCGGAAATAAAAGGGGACCACTCGGGAGAGAGGCGTCATATCGAGGGGAAGGCTTCTTTCTACTTTTTTCTTGCTTTTCCTGACCACCTTCGGGACGAGGCGTCTCCGGCCTCTCTCTCTCTCTCTCTCTCTCTCTCTCTGACTTTTTTCATCATTTTGCAAGGAGGGCGGTGGCTTTATAGACGCTTTACGAGCGGCAAATTCATTTTCGTGAAATATTATTTTTAGATATACCTTCGCGAGTTTGATTTTTTCCTTTTCATCTGGGCCCGAGTGGATGCTTTTAAATTGTTCGCTTTAATGCAGCTTGACGAATTAGTTTAACCTTCACTCTAGCTTATAATTCAACTGGGTGCTGGGAAAACTGCAGAAGAAAATAGTACGACGAATTAAACATAATTTAACGCCGCCGACTGATAAGAGACCTCGCAATTTGCATATTATGATTCGAGTTCTTATCTGATGTCTGTTTAAGTCAGAAACGCTTAAAGTGTAACTTTCAACTGTTGATGCTTATCGGTATTGTTCAATACTCGAGGCGCGGTTCCAAGTTCACGTGTCAAGTACATTTATTACTAGGTCAGTAGAAAGCACCCGAAATTGGTCAGACGCGGGCTAAAAGTCCGTTTACTCTTTTACGAGTTTTTTTGTTTTTTATGAAGCCCGACGCGGGAACGAAGTGTCTTTCGTCGCGTGGTGACTCGACGGCACCCCGCTTCCGCACGGAAGAACACGCCCGAGGCTAATTTCTCATGAACCAACAGTGACAATCACTCCGACCAACGCACGCCAGTACAATGTTTTCTCTCCTCTCGAATTCGCAGACTTCCGCCTGACGACAAAGCCGGCCTCTTCCCCGGCAGGAGGGACGTATCTCACGACTTTAACGAGAAAAGCAGCTGATCGGAGCTGTGTGTGGCTCGAGAGTCACGTTCGCTCGGTGTGTGCTTGCACATACGCACGCGCCTCGGGAGGGAGAGAGAGAGAGAGAGAGTGGCTGATCGGATTAAGATCTCCGGCGTAGAATCGGAATAAGGAGGCGGAAGGGGAGGAGTAACAGGCGGCGGTGTCGCTTTGATGTCGAGCTCGCGCGCGCGCGCCATTAATTAGTTCGTTATCGCGCCCTAATGAAAGCGCCATCTCGCTTCTAGTGCGGAGACAAAGGCGCGAGAGAAAGAGAGGCGGGGGAGGGGGCAGCGGCAGCCTTAAAGAGGATAAAGCGAGTGGCGGCGTCCAATTTTCGCGGTCCGCTTCGTATTCCGCTCGGCCTCTTCGCCGGACTTTTTCTGCTTATTGACCCTCGCTGACGTTCCGTCCGACGGATGCGTTCAAGGAGGCAGACCCGAGGGATCGGGCTTGTTTACGGATGGCGAATCGCCGGCTTTGGCCTCTTCAACAGTCGTCCTCTGCTCGCAAGCGCGATTGCAGGTTCTCTGCTGATTTTTGCAGCGACCAATTGATCTCTCTCGCGAGGAATTTAAAGCGCTCGTTCCGATGATTAATCAGCAATTTCATTCGCTAAAGTATCGCGAGATAAGGAAGATCCTTAATAATTACGCTCCGAACGACTGCCGGGGCAACAAGCCGATTAATAATAATTAATCAACCCCGGGGAAGACGGTCGCTTATTCTTCCTTTTTTAGCAGGTTCCGCAGATTTAAAATGAACGACGTCTTCATTAACCTTACAAGCCGTGCCTAGGCAGCGTAATTCTTGGGGTCCGAGAAAAGAGCCCGAATCCCGCGATAAAAGCTCAAAAGCAAAGAGGATAAAAGGTATCCAGCGGTGGAAAAACAATCAAACCCTTCGAAATCCCCGGGCTGCCCTCCCCTCTCTCCCTCCGTCTCTAAAGCCGGGCTAATTCCTTTGTACTAATCGCGAGGATTCCAAACGGAGGGGGGCAGGGGGGTAGCGGGAGGGTTTATTGCGCGGCAGGCTTTCCGAAAATTCGCGGGAGACGCGTGCCTCGGTAAGTGGGTCATAGATAACGGCGTCGCACAGCTCCCCTCCGCCGGGGGGCGAGCCCGATTGCGAGTGGAAAAGGCGCCTCCTGGGCTCGCGCGGGCTCTCCTCGCCGCCCGTCTAATTAGCGGCTTCACCGCGGCTCGTCGTCTCGCGCAATTGGATTTCTGCGCTCTTTTCGCCAGCGCGGACGGGGACCTACGCGCCTCGGCCCGCTTAATTAGGAGCGGCCGGCCGTGCGGCTTGGATTCTTCAGTCGCGCACTTCAGACGATGCGACGCGGCGACGACACGCGAGCCGACCGCGAGACTCGGCTGCATTGTGCTCGGCGGAGGCTTTGATCCTTGTGTGGAGGCTCTTGCGCGTTGCTCCCCTTTTTTTTTGGTTTGATTTTACCGGTTGGGAAACGTTGTTGGTTCGTGAGGGTTTTGGATTTATGGTTTCTTAGCTATGTTTGCGTAATGATTATACTTGTTGAAGCTTTTAGGTTTGTTTCTTAATTTCTAATTATTACTGAGAGAAAAATTGTTAGTTCCTATACGAACAATCTCCACTTGCAAACTTTAGTTCGGGATTTTTATTTATCCTCTTTTGAACTTTAATTCCACTTTCATTTATCTCATTGTTATATCACGAAAGCCGGAAGCAGAAAAGAAAGTAGTAGAAACAATTGAATCTAGCAAGGATTACAGGACAACCTCAAGTATTAGCGTGAAATCCTTTTTTTACTTTGCTTTAACTGAATTATTTGAGCTTTGATTCCGAGTGGGCTTTTACTTCGATATCAGTATTAATGAGATCAATTATGTAAAAGGGTAAGCTGTTGTCGTCATTTAAAGTATTTAGATAATGCAAAGATTATGCTATGAAAAAATCAATTGTACCATTTTTAAATTAAAAGACAAAAATTATTTCTCTAAAATTTTTTATGTTTAATTCACTTTAAACGAACATTAAAGATTTAAACAATTAATTTTAAAAATATTTATTCTCTCAGGCAGAACATTTGTAAAAGACTTTTAAAAAATTTCCGAGCACCTTTATTTAATTAAAAAAGGTAAAAATCTGAAATTATTGACCCGATCTTTTTTTTGCTTAAATTAAGGCCAACAAAATTTTGCAGATCGGTTTAAAAGGCAAATAACTCTCTCGTGACTCAGGCACATAACATAATAGGAGGCAAAACACTCATCAAGTGGGTCTATCTCTACGCTAGACATAAAACGTGCAGCTAGGATACACGATAAGCTACGTTTTACAGTGGAAGGCAGATTAAAAACGGGGTTATCAAGAATATAGAAAGACTCACCGATGATGCAGAAGGGCCGCCGAAGAAACTTCAGCCGACCGATGGCTGTTTGATACCTTGAGCGACATCCTGACGACCATAACCTGGGAATCACGAAACTCGTTAGAACAGGAGATTGACGCAAACGATGATGAGGCTCGGAGCTATGTATACATGTATTTTTTTTTTTTTTCACGAGCCGAGGAGTAAATATACCTAAAAAAGAACTCAGCGGTGAACCAGACGACTACAACCATTTCCATGTAAAAAAGGAGATTTCCAGCCTCTTTCTCGTACTCGTCTATCGTACTGAACACCGAGAGAACCAGGCACGTAAAGACCATACAAAATCTGAAAAAGAGAAAGACAAGTATTATGAAGACGGCAGAAAATTCGCGGGATAACGAGGAAATCGTTTCGTTGAGTTTAGATGGAAAATACGTATCTTCTGTTTGAAATTATGTTTTGAAGAAGCACCGATTTCAATTTTTTAAAACTTCAGTGCACTTTTGTACTTTTTTCAGGTCTCTTTGCGGATAAAATACTATAATATTTTTTACAATTCTGAATGATTTTTACAATTCTGATGATCTTAATCTATTGCAAAATCAACTCGTCCAAATGCAAAGATAAAATTTCCGCAAAACCAGTCAAATTATGCAATCGACGATCCCGCAGCTCACAAATGCCCTCGCGTCGCTCAACAGCGCTAATACTCAAAGAACCGCGCCGCCGGAATGTCAGAACCACCGTCATATCTCTCCTCCTCCGCGGCGAGTTTATCATCGCGGCGAGAAACGAGCGCGAGCGGCGCACTCGGCCGCGGCTAATGGAATTGCTTGCCGATTTTCACGATCGGCCGCGCGTCCCGGAGCGAGCCCGAGCCCCAATCAGGGCTACTCGTCAATCGAGTATAATTCATCGGAGGCCTTTCCGCGAGGCTCGAGCGCCCGACGCGATTAAATTACCAAAGGGGTTAATTGTCATCCGATCGGGCCGTCAGAGTGCGCTCGGACGTCGAGCTCGCGCGCGTCAGTGTTTTATCCCTCGGGGCAGCGTCGCGTTCGTCGGCGAGGGCCTAACTTTGCTCCGGCCGCCGGAGCCGCTCGTCGTCGATTACGTCCGGAGGACTTGAGTTTTCGGAGGATTTTGGCTTCGATTAAATTTCGTATAAGCTCCTGGCCGATGCGATTTACGAGATGCCGAGTGGGGGTTTTCGAATGGAAAGCCGTTTTATACTGTTTGTAACGAGGATATCAGTTTTTGCGGAAAGTAAAAGTTTTTTTACACGGAAAAATGAAATTTCAATTTCGTGGAGCGCGTTACTTTTTTCTCTAAAATTCGAAGCTCGCGGCATGTTTTTTATTGACCGTTCGGAGTAGATTGAACTGCCAAAAGCCCTTAAGGTTTTAAAGCTCGCAGTTTTACAATACTTTTATTCTCATTTGAAAACTCTTAAAACTTCATCTCTCATAGAGGCACTATAAAAAATTACATTTTATTCCCACTGTGCACCGAAAAATCAGGTTTAACTTCGATAATAACTTTATTCACAAAAGCCTCTCTCCCCTATTAACCGCGGTAAAAAAAAAAAAAGAACAAAAAAATTAAACCGCTGATTATTTAGCGAGAAGACCCCATTTTTTCCAAAGCCCTCCCCGAAGCTCATAAACGCGGGATTGCTCGTAAAGCGGCGAGAGCATCGTCCGCGCATTACAGAGGCGCGTTGCGTAACGAGCGTCTCATTCGCAAATCATCGAAATTGCGAAACGGCGCATCGCTAAACATAACAGCCCGTCTGGCCTCTCGGGGGGGGGGGCGAGCCTGCGAATTTTTCCGACCCACATCGCGGCGCGATTCTAGTGCGGATGCACACCGCTCCGGCGCGATAACGCCAATCGTCAAAGAAGCGGCACGGGAAGGGGGGGGGGGGAGGGGCGATCGAAGAAAACTCGGCGCGCGCGCGCGGATCAAAGCGATCGACGTAATTCATCACGGACGGCGCGCACTTCCGACTGATCGCTCGCCCGGCGCGATTACGTCTCGTCGTCGTCCCCGGGGGGGGGGGGGGCGGAGGAGGTGACGCTGTCGATATATATCGCTCCCTCGCGCGACTTATGATGAACTAATATACGTGACCGGGCTGCTAAGTTTATATACGCCGCACTCGAGAGAAGTTTACCGCCCGGATAAGCCCGTGTGTGCGTAGCGGCCGCGGAGATTTATAGCGGCGATGTGTGAGCGCGCGGCTACTATAAATTGACTCCCCCCCCCCCCCCCGCCCCTCCAGCCGCCCCTCGCCGCAGTGCCTTTATGTGCAGCGACGCGAAATCCATCGCGAGTCGCTCGATTTTTTTCACGCCGGCCGACGATCTCTCACCGCGACTCGTCGCGTGAGCCTGCTTTGTTATATTAATGGCTTCGTTAAATGCGTTCCAATATTTATATTCGAATGAATAATGCATGCGGCGACGCCGAGCCGCGCCACGGCCAGCCGGCCGAGTCGAAGGTGACTGTCTTAGGACGAGCTAAACGCTGGTAATGAATAAGAATGCGAGGGCATTCGAATTTATTACGTCGAGCTGAGCCGTTCGAAAGGCTTCGAAGGTGCCGAGAATGTTCTTTTTTTTTCTTTTTTTTTTGCTTTCTTCACATTTTTCGTTGCACAAGCTTGCGACTTGATCCGGATCGCGAAGAAAAGCAGTCGGAAACGGTGTGCTTATCGGGTGAAATGCTCCGTCGAGTGGCGGTAGGAACGGTTCGAAATGAGAGTTTTCAATTCGGAACGGGATCCGTGCTCGGGACGTTCGAGTGATGTCACGCCGCTTGAAACGCTCGTGTGCGAAGATTGTGAAATCGCAAATGAACGCCCGGACTTCCCGGGATAAAATTGTTTCGGAGCGCGGGGTTTATTTTTAAACGTACACTCCGACCATGAAATAATAAGATTTTCTTATGATTCGCCGAGTTCTATTCGCGAAATTATTATTAGCCTTCCATCTAAGTATAATTCATGCTCAAATTGTTTTCGTTAATTACTTGAATAAAGCGTCCTCGAGATAGTTTCTCAAAAAACGCGACGATTGCGATTGGACGATTGACAGGCTAGTTCGGCGGTATCTAAAAATCTTCAAGTGATAGTCGTGCAGTTTAGTCAGACAAGGTGTGTCTACAGGTACACACCTATTTTACTTCGGTCAGAAATATTATTTTCCCCAATGAAAAACAGCCGTCTATTCCACGATATGCAATCCCCATTGTTTTCTAAACCGTCCCATCGCTTCAAATAACAAAAGAAATGAGAAGCTGCACATCAATTAACGAGCCCAATGAAAACAAGCGCAGCTCCCATCGAACGCCCCATAAACATCCCGCGGGAGACGCGCCGCCGCCGTGGTAACAATCGGTCCCCACCTAACTCTCCCAGCGTCCCTCCTAAAACCTCGTTTCTATCAAATTCCAAGAAACCCTCGAACGATCAAGCAAATGAGCTCCGCTCGATCCGAGCGCGAGATTCCGCCGGCCTTTTGTACATCTTCACCGGGCGCAGAGATAAATCCCGCTGAAACTGCGCTACTGTACTCCCCCTTTTCCATTGGCCGGCGGCCCCGTCGCGCAGCGCGCGCTCCGAGACGAGCGAGAGGCAATATACCGGATATATATGTATACGTGTATTTGGTCAAAGCGATTCGGTCGCCCAGGAAAATGAAAACAAGTGGTCCGTACAAACGATATGAGACGACTCTTCGAGCGACTGCCGCGCGCGCGTGTCGGTGTGCGTCGGCGATGCGGGTCGAGGGAGGAAATACTGCAGGGAGAATAATGAAATCGACATCAAAGAAGACGTCTCTCCGTCCTTCTCCCCGGCTCCGCTCTGCCTTCTTATACCCTCTCCCCTTTCTTCTCCCGGCTGCCTTTGCGCGCGCGCAGCTCTCGTTTCCCGCGCTCGCTGCTCTCCCGGAAAGATATCGGGAGCGCGCAATCGTCAACGGGCGGGTTAATTCGAAACGCGGAGGCAGATGTAAAAATGTTTGCGCTTCGCTCGAGCGATAGAGGGGGGAAATTGGCTCGTTAGTTTCGCGAGGTATTCGCGCTGCTAATTAGCTTTCGAACGCGTGGGAAAGGGCTTTGAAGCGTTAACAAAATTATTTACCCTCGCTTCGAGTGCACAGTGGCGGAGGAAAAATACTTGGCAGTTTTTTTTAAATCAAATAGCTGATGATTTTAAGTACACAATTAATACTGTTTACCCTCGCCGACCGGGGAAGGATAAATACATTGTTAACAAGAGCTTCCCGAGCGCAGCGCCCAGTTTACCTTTAAGCATCGGAAACTTTTCCCCATTTCGCGCCTCCTCGAGCTTCCGCGAAGCACGCATTTTTACGGAGGCTCTTCTCACTCGAGCCCGCGCCCTCGAGAGTGCGCAGCCAAGTACGTCTCCAGTACGCATTTGGCCGGGAAATTAGGAGAGATGAAGAGATCCAAAGGATCGGATATCTCGTTCCGCGCTCGCGCGCTCACGTGCAAATTCCTCCCGGGGGAGCGCGTCGACGACTCGGTTAATATTCAGTTTTCGGGAAGTTACGTGCAGGACCCTCGTATATAAGCATGTGCCGGTGTGCGTAAGAGGCCTTCATGTACTGCAATTACGCTTGTTTCAAGCGTCTTCGCGGAAGCGTATTATCTGTGCGTGAGTTATGAAATTCCTGGGAGAATTATTTCCATAATGTAATGCTTTCAATTATCTGTCGGAGTTGCTTATATTACATGAAACTACTTTGCTTGGATTATAATTTGAATTTTCTTTCTGAAGATATCTTAACGAAGCTAAAATATTATACTTTTATTTCCTTCTTTTTATCTTCCAATTTAGTTTTTGACGGCTCTGAATTTATGCGTTTCCCCGAAATTGTTATCAGAAATTAAACTTTTTCGGCTGTTCCTCGCGAATGATAATAAATTAAACCCGCGCGAGATCGCTTGATAAAAGTAAATTTCGCAGAAATTGAATTAATACAAGATGTGCGTGATATTACTTTGAAAGTTTTTGAAAACTTTACGTCCGCTCTTACGGCTTTCTTCTATTACATTTTCGGCAACTAAAAGTTCCGAGTTTCAGATAAAGCAACGACGGGGGAAAAAGTTGGCGAAATATCTCTCACGCATCTCTACCGGTGCCCG
Organism: Ormyrus thymus; assembly: GCA_035582935.1. Classification (NCBI taxonomy): domain Eukaryota; kingdom Metazoa; phylum Arthropoda; class Insecta; order Hymenoptera; family Ormyridae; genus Ormyrus; species Ormyrus thymus. The sequence goes on from JAWWEM010000010.1 coordinate 2,832,112, forward strand.
AAAGAGGATTTACTTATATAAGGGACGAGTTTTATCGCGGAAGAAAATTTCACGGAAAATAAAATATTCGCGTTTCGTATCGATATCTAAATTCATCGAAACTATTTTCATTGTTTTTTTTTTTTTTTTTTTTAAATTTAAATATTTAAATTATTTAATAAATACACTTAAACATTTTGGACACCCTATCGTGTAAATGTATAAATTATATGACACTGTTATATAACGTAAGAAATTTCGAGCCCCCCAAGATCAGGGGTCGAGATTGAATTTTTTCTAATTTTAGCCACGCAAGACTCTAATAAAGCCGTCATCCCCACCTCGGCGGTATGATATAATTTTCATCGAGATATCATAAGTCGACAATAGTCATTCATCACGAAGGCTTTACGCGAGGCGTGCGCTCGCGCACTATCAGCGCGCCATCTATTTATTTTATCTACTTTGCTCATTTACTTAATTCAGCGGCGTCCCACCGTGAAACGGGTCATTTTGCAAATGTTGCGTGGATAATTACGTTTTTGTATAAATATTGCCTCTGGTGGAAAAAAATAGCAGCGTTTCATTGAAACGTAAATCGATAAAATATCAAGCAATAATTTGAATGAACTGTTTTGAGGGTACATAAATAAAAAGCCGATAAAATAGATTATTTATGCCAGTAATTTTAATAATGATTGATGGTATTTTAATAAGCGACTATTTTGATGTTTTCATTTTCATAGTTTCGTTTTGTCATCGGTAAATCTCTCGTCTTTATAGCCGATGTAACAAGAGTATGTAGTTTCACACGCAACGCGATTAATTTCATATTCCTCGTTTATGCAAAATTTCTCCATTTCCAAGTAGGCGCATAACGCGTTTCAAATAATGTATTTCGAAGTAACACTAACCTAATTAGATAAATTGACATGTTATACGGCTGAGAGTATACTTTAATCTAAAAAATTTTTATCATTCTACATGCGATGGTAAAATTCTAAATCCCTCCGCGTTTTAAAAATGTTGGACTATAAAGTTTTCTTTGCTTTAAAAAGTTTTATATAAACGTGATTTTATTATATACGCAGAATATTATAGCTTTACTTTTTACGCGATATTAAAGCGGAGTATAAATAAGAGCTGTAAAAAATAAAAAGAAAATATTATTAACTAAATTTTCCTTTACAAATAACCACTAAAATTTTAATTGCACGTCTCTTCCAAACGATTTGATAAAAATACATACTCATCAATCTGAAAACTTCGCTTCTCCTAAATTTCGCATTTCTTAATAGTTTCTGAAATTTCCATACGAAACTAGCTCCCGCGCGCTAGTTTTCTATTCGATTAAATCTTTTGTCGAGAAACGACGTCATTATGATGATGCGGCATTTTCACACGCTGACACCGATGCTCCCGTTTCATCGGGTGTGGCCGCGTTGCCATGACACATTAGCGTCGCAGTCACGGTCAGTGCCAATTTCTGTCTTCAATGACGCACATAACTCGCTTCTTCCCTTTTTTCTTTTTCAAAACTCGGCTTTCAAGCTCCTGCGCTCGAAGTTCACCTCGCTCTTTTCTTTATTTTTTCTTCAAATTTTTGCCAGAAAAGTAAATCACCCTTCATCGGAGAGTGAATTCAAACTCCGAGCCTTAAATCATTCTTCTCCTGAAAAGTGTAAATATTCCCTCCGCGAACTTTTCCGAGCGATGCGTATATATATACTCGCGGAAAAGCTCGGCAATAAATTGCGTCAAGCCTTTGACACAGCGAACTTTAAAGAAACTACTATATCCCACACGCGCTCTCCCGCGGCTTCAAAGCGAGAGAAAAAAAAAAGGAGCCGCAGAGAGACACAACGAGCCGCGCGCCGCGGCGAGCGCAGGGTGGTAATACTCACACGATCATGTGGTACGTGACGGCATAAACGCCGCGGGGCCGCTCGAGGAAATTGTAGACGCGGGCTTGCAGTCGCCGGTAGCGGGCATCGCGACGAGTCGCCCGATAGTTCACCGGCCGTCCCAGCAGTGACATCCGCGGGGCTGCGAGACGTCCACCTGCGCCGCCGCTCCTGGAAACATACAATACAACCCCCGGTTATTACGTGTCCGGCCGCCGCCGCCGCTGCTGTGGCTGCTTATCGCCTGGAGGGCTCATTTTTCATCGCTGATATCCAGACACCGATCTCGGCCCGGTTCTTTTTTTTTTTCTTTCTCTTTTTTTCTTATTTGTCTAGCTATCTCGGAGAGGTGAATTGTTTGCGTTGCGTGGCTGCAGGCCGCAGGAACTACGAACGAGGCTATACCTTATGGCATCCGGTGTACGCATTGCTGTATATACGTCGGCTTTGCTGCAATGCCCTGATTTTCTTAATTAAGTTCCCTCGTTCAAGGAGAGAGCCCCGAGATTTCGATGGACGGCTTTAGTGCCCTTTTTAATACGCGGTTTTCAATTAGTTTCAATTAAGCTGCACCAATTACGCATATTAGGTACGAGTGTATCGTTTGAATAAATGCCGTTCTGCGGAAGTAATTAAATGAAAGGATGCTTTTGCACACCCGCGGCTTTTTATGAAAATCTTCTTCAATGCTGAATATAATCGACGATAAAGAAAAATGTTCTTTTTCAAAGAGATGCTCGTCCCGGCAATCATTTTCTTCGCAAAGCCACTTTAAATATTCAGAGAAAAATTAAAGAATAACTTTTGTTCTTACGACTCCGCTAACAGAACATAAAAAGCTGTCGCTCCTTCGAAGCTCTCGCGAGGTTGCATTTTATCAGACTGGAATAAGCGAATCAGAAAATGGCCCAATCAAGAATCCCTCGGAAGTAACAATATCTCCCCCCTTCCTCTCGAAAGAAATTTATTTCACGGCTCCGAACTAATGTACCCCATATTTCACCGGGTCGGCCCATTTAATTTTCTCGCTCAAAGGAAATTATGGGTATGGCAGGCCGAGGGAAGAAAAAGGTGTGTCGAACGAAGTGGCGAACGAGAGGACGGGACGGACGAAAAGTGAAAAAAAAAAAGAAAACAAAACAAGGAACAGCCGACTATGAGGATCTTGGCGATAAAAGCTACGGTGGTTTCGTCGTTAAAAGCTGGAATCTCATTTTTTACATAACTGCTTATAACTGCGCTCTGTGCCGGGCACTGAATTGCGACGCCCGTCACCCACGAACTTGGCTGGAACAAAAGCCCTCGATGGATTCGATTCCCATAAATTTCAAAGCGGCTTCTCGACGATGCACACCTTTTACGACTAATGAAACGTTTCCTCCTACGTCATCGGTTAAGTCGACGAGTCAAGTGTTCGAAAAAATTGGGCTTGTCCGAATTGATTGAAACTTTATGGCTCCGGGTGAATTGCCGCGAAGGGGCAGCGCCGGCCCCGTGAAACTCATCGAGAACAAAATTTTCGACTCAATTCACGGAACGGTTCGACAAGGTTCAAATTAACCGACTCGACGCCGATGTTTGACTAAACGCTATCGCCCTAATACTTTTTCCACTCTAACGGCGGCGCGAGTTTATGTACGCTTTAACCGCCCGCCGCGGACTCTTTCGTCATCAAGAGCGCATCGAGTAAAAAGCTCGTTTCGAAGGGAGCTCCAGGTTTATCCGAGCAGAGCGCAATTACGCGGCGGTCAGCGTCGCTCGGCCAAGTTCAAGCGCGGCCGTTTCCTTCCTCTCGCGGCCGAAGAGCCTATTAGAAAGTTACGACGTTCGCGGCTCGTTCTCTCCCTTCGCGTCGCGTCCGATAAACCCGCGGTAAACGCCTCGGACTCGAGCGCGCGGCGACGCCTCGACTCGAGGCGCCGTTTATTCGCCGCGGCGCGAGGGGGGGAGGGGAACGATGTATGCGCCGCTTTATAAATACCGCATTTCGCGCGGCGTTTTGTCGCGTGTAAACTAATAGCCGCGGAGAGGAGCGGCACGAGAGAGCCGTCGGCTAAGGAAAATAACACGGCGCGTTTCGCGCGCGATCTAGAATAAATAATTATCGCGAGTTTATTATTATAGTCATATCGCGACTTGCGCCTCGGTCGCGCGATAAATTGCCTCTGTGTTCGCCGGAATACGACTGCGGGGGAACTAGTTTTCACGCTGACCAATGACAGTTTTAATTAATACGGCCTTCTCGGAAAAAAAAGGAGCGGGCAAAATAACGCGATAAAAGCGTTACAAGCTCGCGCGCGCGCGCTGTACATTTTTCATTCGAGGAAGTATTCGTATTTTCGACTACGTCCGTTCGCACTGTAAAAATACACTAGCGGAGACGCTCCGCAGAGCCTTGACTGCGTCGTCGTCGTCGTCGTCGCTCTCCGGTCCCGCCCGGCGGTGCGCAGACGAAATAAAGAAAATAGGTTCATCGGCCCGCCTGTGCTCCGCGGCGCGTCCGTAATGAGCTGACGCGAAATGGCCCGAGTCACCGCGCGGAAAGAAATTGGAGCGAAAAAAGCCGGCGACACATTGCCGCCATTCAGGCTACGCCGCGCTTCTCGGTCTAAATAGCTTCTTTGGGGGCTATTATAAGCCGGAGCTTTTTCCCGGCACACACGGGCCGCTTTCTTCCTTTTCGCCGCCGCCGTCGCCGCGACGTTGTATTTCCTCGGAAATCGTGTGTCGCCCGGCGAGGGGGGACCCGGCACGTAGGGCATTACGAGCGCGTTTCTCTCTCTCCCCCCCGCGGCCCCCGCCGAGGAGCCACGGCGTTACAGCGGCGACGCGAAGTATGTTTACACGCGCGTAAACTCCGGGGCTACACGAGGGCCGGTCCGACTTTGCGGCGCGTGCCGCCTGTTATTGTTCGGGGGGCGGGGAGCGAGCGTGCCCGCGCTCTGCGCTGATTATTTATAATGCGCCGTGGACGCGGTTACTTCGTTCGACTTCGGGGAAAATTTCCTTTTTTCTTTTTTCTTTTTTTTATCTTTGATGGGCATCGCGGGGATTCCGGGTAGACTATTTTCGAGGAGGTTTTTAGATTCGGACTTTTGATTCGGCCTGATCGTTAAAACCGATAGGCGGGAATTAATCTTGGCAGGCTGGAAGCTAGGATAGAAAAATACGTCGTTTATTTTCAGTTTTAAGCCGAATACATTTAATATGATACGTGGCGACGCACGTATTGTATTAAAATTAACTTGTTTTACCGGCAAAGTGAAATTGTTTAAAAAATTTTAATAAGGAGTATTAACAATAGAATTTTACTTCGCTTATATATAAGAGATTTTAAATAAAAACTTTACGCGCAGAAGTATAATTATTTTTTGTAAACTACATAAATTCATGAAGATGAGAAAAATCGCTATCTTTTTTATTTCCAAAGCAAAATATCTTACCGTCTGAATTTCATTTTTTAATATAATTGTACATGTTTATACCTTTCCCGTTGCGCTGCTTTCGCGCGCGTAAAAACTAATAGCGGCAGTTTGCAGTGCAACGCTATCATCAACACCGAATATTTAATTAAAGAGAACGGCAATGTTTAATAAACACAAACTGCACGGGCGCTCAACAGATTCGATTCATCAATTGTACTTTCCGACTCGCCGCCGATATCAGAAGGTAAGCGCGATACCGATATCTAGAATTTCGCTCGAATAACGTTATAATGTCGCCCGGCATCAAGATTCGCCGATAACAATAGTACAATGTTTTCGTGTCTGCGTGCAGTTTTCATTCTGCGCCCACAACGGGCCCCTGAATCAAAAGGCAGAATACTGCGCCGAAAGAAAGGAGAGGAGAAAATGAAAGGAAACTTTAAAGCTTCCCCGCTCGACGTCACTTCGAATTCCTTTTTAAAGAGGTCGTCAACCCTAAAGCCCGAAAATGCAACCGTACAGCCCGCTCCCAGAGCCTTCCCCGAAAAATCTTTAGCACCTCCCGAGAAAAAGCCGGCCGCGCCGACGGCTATTCACTCCAGATTAGCTGGCCCTGATGAGCCAGGAATTCAAGTGCCCCGTGACGTGATTACAAATGTTTATTGAAAGGAATGAAAAGAAACGGCTCCGCGTCGCGCCCTGAAAAGAGAGGAAAGTTATTTGTTCGCGAAATTAAAATTCTTTAATATTTTCAAATTTATGCTATTCCGCCCGCGCTCTTCCTCGCAGTAAGCCCCTCCCCGAGTTTAAACTTTAAATTCCATCTTGAAAGCCACGTTTACTTTAGCGTTCCGGATAATGAAAAGATTCTCGCGACTAACTTTGCAGTGGAGCCGCCTCTTTAAAGGGACGCGTCGCCAGGACGCGGCAATACATTTCCCGCAAAGCTGGAGCCGCGATCCGTCCGAGCCTCCGCTCGTCCTCCGTCCGGGAGGCCGCGACGGGGGAGACAATCGAAGGCGATCGGAGCTCTCTCTCTCTCCGCGCGATGCACCTCTCGCTAATCCGGAATTCGGCGCGCGCGAGGGGAGATGCAGAGGCGCCGGAGAAGAAGACGAAGAAGCGCGCGCGCGCAACGGCGGGAGCTCGGTTGTACGCGCCTACTTATTTATAGCCCCCGGGACCGCAATGAGTCGAGACGAGCCAAGGTATACACGTCGTCGCAGAGCCGAGCAAAATGCTCCAGGAAAAGTAGGGGAATGAAAGGGGGAGAGAGGGAGGGAGGAGAGCGAGGTAGCAGTGAAAAGAGGAACGCGAAGGGCGGATATCTCTCGAGGTGGCTCGCTGCCAACCGATCGCCTCCTTTCTCTCTCTCTCTCTCTCTCTCTCTCTCTCTCTCTCTCTCTCTCTCTCTCTCTCTCTCTCTCTCTCTCTC
>JAWWEM010000010.1:2874723-2913469 GCA_035582935.1 Ormyrus thymus
CCCCCCCCCCCCCCCCCCCAAGGCTCGCGACAGGGCCTACCTCTTAAAAGGGCACAGACTGACCGAATTCGTGCTGGCGCGCCTTTAGTGTTCGCTTTAAAAAGAAGCCTTCCGCCTCTGTTTGTTCTAACATTCCAGTTTGGGAATGCAATTTTTATTAAAATTCTAAATCGAGTGTAATTAAGTTTTTTAACGTGGCTTCCTCGAGCGAAGAGGTTAATTAGCGAATGATAATGCCGAGGCGAAAAAAATCTCAACAGTTTTATAATGAAGCTAGAAAATAATGCCCCTGCGAAAGCGAGCTTTTTCGCATTCAACGGCGGCGGACGACGTTTTCAGAGATGGAATGGAGCGAGGCGCAATTTTAATTAATTAACATAAAATTACGTATTAATTAAAAGGGCAGAAAAGACTTTGTAATGGCTGCTGTCACTTCTGGCCTTCCATTGTAATGGAAATTACACGTCAAAGCCCAAAAAAATGTTTGCATTTCACTTTGACGCTCGCTTGAAATCGCGAGTTAATTTTAATTGTTGATTTTGCCATTTATTTAAATTTGTCGAAGGATTTGCGTTTTATTCCCCGGCGAGGATAAAAAATCAATAAGAAATCTTTTTTATAGCTTAACTTCTTAGTTTAGTGTAGAACGTATATAAATAAATATTATAACAATGAAGAATAACGCTTTTTTTTATAATCATTAGACTTTATAAATTCTGAAGGTAATAAGTCGTGGGTATTATTACTTGCTTTTTTACAAAATCGAGAAGCACCATATTTCTAATAAATGGATCGGGATGATAAATAATATTGATGGCGAAGAAGCAGGTATTACCAGAGTACAATAAGAATCTACCATACCCGAGTAGATATCTCAGAAAGTTAGAAGAAGCTCTGTAAGAAGCTTTACAGTATAGAGAACCTTAAACGTCTGAAATCTTCGAGCCCTCAAAGTTCCTGAACTATCCCCTCGAAAGTCAAGTCCTTCATGACTCGAAAATACAGCCGACTTTTCAACAGTCCTGCGAAAGGCGAGTCGTCGGCAAATTTGGCGAGTTGAAAAAAAAAAAAAAAAAACTCCAACGCCCCATTTCCCGTCTACAAATTCGTACATATATATGCAATACCGTCGCGCGTCCTCGCTCACCTCGGGGGCTGCTCGGACAATCGTCTCCTTAGCTCTCGCTCGGTCTCTCGGTCGTCTAAATAATTCGCGGTGGCTCGCAGTCGAGGACGATATCGCAATCGGGTCTTTGCGCGTGCGCGATATCGACCTGCTGCCGCCCCCCCCCTCCCCCCCCCCGTCCGCCACCCCCCGCCCGCGAGCGAGACGGAGAGAAAATAACAACAGCGGCCGGTGCGTCTCTCGGTGCACTCACACTCGAGGGGGATATCCTCCCACCCGCGGGGTTACTCTTCTCCGCGAGCCTGCGAGCGCGTCGAGTCTCTCTCTCTCTCGCAGTAGAGTAGCGAGCGTCGCGCTGACCGCTCCTCCTGCCGCTGGCCGGTGCTCCCCTTTTCTGCTCCGGCGAGCAGAGGCCGACTATCCGCCGTCTGCTATGCGCGCTCGTCACTCGACTGGCGGCAGCAGCGGCGCGAGCAGCAGCAGCGCTTCCTAGGCCGCCCCGGAGGAGGCCCACGCGTCAGCGAGAGGAGGCTATGGCCAAGGCGATGGAGGGCAACAACGGATACCTGAGGTCCCCCATCATCGGCGAGCAGGGCGAGCCGCCGACGAGCGACGGCCCGGATCTGCCCGCCGCCGCGCCGGCGTCGCTACAGGTACGACGCGATGCGCACTCGTTCCACTTGCCGAGCGACGGGGGAGAGGGAGCTCTCCTCGGCAGGCGGGCAATCGGTAAGGGAGACCTTCGGCTGCGGAGCTCGGGGAGGACTGGGGGGATTTCGGATCGGGAGAATAAAGTTGAGAGAGAGAGAGAGAGAGAGATTCGCGGAGTTTCGAAAGGTGTAAGGCCGGGATGCGAGAGCTCCTGGCGTGGCGAATTAGAATCCCCGAGGCGATTTTAACGCTCCGAGGGCCGATAAAAAGAAACTTCGTTACGCCGCGCGCGTCTTCTGTTTTTTGTAGGGACAAGTTAAACATTTGCTCAGAGATTCCGTAGTGCCGGGGAGCGTAAAAGAGCGCGTAAATAAAAGTTTTACTACCGACGCTTTAAACGGGTATTGAGTCTTATTAAAAATTGGGGGTATCTTTATTGTTCCGCGGGGCTGAAACGGTAAGTATTTGCAGGTTTAACGACAAGGTGGGGTTTGTTTTTTTTTTTCCTTTTTGTAAAACGTCGACGGCAAATAATAAAACATTATATTAGTTTGAGTAATGTCAAGAAAGTTCTTAGAGCGCAAAGTCCACTCCGCTTTTTATTCACTGTTTCCACGTCGAAAAGATAGTGTTTGATACATTTATGTTATGTTTACGCGCAAGAGTAGTTGAAAACTTTAGTAGTAAAAAATAGAATATCTGTCCGCAAGTATTGTTCATTTATGCATAAAGTTCCTAAAATTCGCATGAATATATAAGAAGTATAATAAACTTTGAAAGTTTATACACAGGTCTATTAATTTTAAAAACGTATCTGTCTCTTCACGTCGAATTTATGTGGGACAAGCTACGAGACTGGCTTGATGGAATTTTAACGAAAAAATTCTCGTCTCTTCAAACTTCCTCCAAGTTCACAAAGTGCTCGATAGATTTCCAGAAAGTAAACTTTTTTCCATTACCGTCACTCGGCAGCGATTCCACCACAAATTGCCGATCCCAGCCATCCGGACCAATATACCCCGAATTCGGAAAAAAAAAAAAAGAAACAAAAGCAAAAGAAAACCATCCGTTCCCCAGGTGAACTACGGCAGGAGCGGCTCGACGACGACGAACATCGTGCGGCCGAGCGGCAGGCGGCCGATCGGCAACATCGGCCGCACGACGTCGGCGACGAGGCGAGGCCGCGGGATGCTGAGCAGCCGGCAGCGGATCGTCAGCGTCCTCGTCGTCGCCCTGCTCGCCATGTGCGTCTTCACCCTGCTCTTCACCCTCATCTCGTCGCGGGACTGCGAGCAGTGCGACGGGGAGCCCGGTGAGTGGATGTGTATGTGTGCTTTCGCGGCTCTCTTCCGATCGCGGCTCGCCGGGGAATCTCGGTGGATTGTTAACGATTTCGGCCGAGTTTTTCGGCTCGTCTCGCGTCGCTTGCTTGAAGGGTGTCGGCGTTTTAACTTTTGATTAAAGAGCGATGTAGCATTTTCGGGAACGAACGAAGGTGGAACGAGTGTTTTTTTTACGCGATTTATTTTGATGGATTGAAGTGCTTGGGAAATTATTAATGAAAGTAATAAGTGATTGTTTCCTTAATGCCAAAGACGCAATAATGTGTGCTTTCCTCATCAATTATCAAAACGTGACCTATCAAGCGTCCGACACTAGATTGTCTCTCAAAGCATTATTCAAAACATCTCATTCCCACGTTCATTCCAGAAGTTTCAGTAGAATCAAGCCGAGTCCAGTCAGCCTGGCATTTAAATTTCCCAATGAAATCCTCGGCAAAAACAGCTTCGACCTCTTCCTCGATCAATCGCCCGCATATTATTCCTTTATTTTATATACTTTTCATTTAATTCCGCGGTAATATCCAATAAAACAGATTTGCAAACTTCATTTCGCCGCGAAAATTTCAATCAATCCCGCCGAATGGATTCCGCCCGACTCCGCCGGGGAGCCGTAATAAAAATCTCATCGACCGGCTTTAATCATCCGCATTTCTAGATTTGCGAAAAAGCAGCCTCGCCTCCCCCTTCCTCGCTTCGCGCCCCGATACTACATTTCCCCCCACCCCGAATGCCGCGGAAAAATGTATCTCAAAAATATCCGTGAAAATTCCATTCGCCACCGAAATCCGCGTCGTTCGCCGCGAGCCGCCCTGCACCCCGAGCTAAATCGAAAGCTCGGATTGAGCTTCCCGAGCGCATTTCAGCTCTGCCCCGCCGGGGGTCGGGCGAATTTCCTCGCCGCGCGAAAATACTTTATAACGCGAAAGAAGGGGACGAGCACGTCGGGATTAAACCGTCGGGAATCCATTTCGCCGCCGAGATTGGCTGGAAAAGCGCACGGCGTCGTACCGTCGTCCCCGGCCGTGTGCGCGCGCGCGTCGTCAAAGCCATCGCGCGGGAGACGTTATGAGGGGAGGCGCGCGGCCTAACGAAGTTTCGCGGGAGGTAACGAGCGGGTCGAAACTCGGCGGGAAATTCGGGGGGGGGGGGGGAAGAGAAACCCCGATCGGGAAGAGATCCTTGACGCGTGTGCCCTCGGCGGACAGGTCGTCGCCGCGCTGCGGTGGAAATTTAGGACGTCGGGGAGGCGAAGTTTCGCGGGAATTATTATGCCGGCGACGGAGGACGGAGAAGCGGGACGCGATTGGGCGCGCAGGGACGGTTTTATTATGTCGGGTGGTGCGGTTGTCTTTGCGATGAAGAGCTTGATATTCACTGGACATTGCCGCTTTTGAAGGAGGTTCACTGGTTTATTCTACTTACAATCTCGCTTGTTTGAGTCACGAATTTCTAGAGCTCGTTTTTTTTTTTTTTCTTCTAAAGTTATATAATGTATTAGCTAATAATATTTAATAAAAATAGACATTTTTCAACCGCTTTTAACCGAACTGAAAAAAAAATTTATCTGTCTGATTTATAATAAAATTTGTTTAAAATTGCATCCGAATTTCATTCCAGCTTTCCATTGCTCTCTATTATAGAATACTCTATAATTAATTTATAAAGTTACAAGTAATTGAAGCTGCAACGAAATCCATGACTCAAACCAGTAATACTCTCCTTGTGCGAGATCGAAAAAAAAATCGAGTCTTTAATATTTTACTTATCTTCCTTGTAAATTGTTTAGTTTAACGATTGGACTTAACGTCTTCATAGATTCCAAACCTACAAAGAACGCCGAATTACAAAATCTCAATGCGTGCGAATTATGTCACGTATTTGCATTTAAATTTAAGATATGGGAAAAACATCGTAAATCAGCAATCCGCGATCTCGATCTTCGGACGTCCGCGGACGTCATGATTTTCATTAGCATCTAATTAGAAAGATTTTAGAAACTACAACGCGCCGAGCGTACATTGTTTTGCAATCGACTTCGCGCGGAAGTCTCGAGCAAGAAAAGAGCCACCAGCCCGCCAAAAATCCGCTCGCGAAATCGAATATTCCAAGAGAGGAGAAGAGACCGCCTGAAAGGTCCCTCCATTAGTCGGCGTAAGTGACGCTCGAGTGCAGAGGCGCGCGACGCCCCTCGACGCCGGAGCCCCGTTGGACAGCGAAAGAAGCGCGCGAAGGCTCGTCGCCCCCGGTGAAGCTAAACCAATTGCCCGGCAAAAGCTTCGGCGCCGCTGTACTCGACGAGGGGAACGTCGGCCGAAAGATTCGATTGATTTTTAGCCGAGAGGGAGAGAGAGAGAGAGGTGAAAGCTTACGGATTAACGACGGAGCCGAACTTTAGGATTAATTGCCCAGGTAAGAGGAGTCACGTCGTCGGGACGCAGACGTAACAGAGTCGAGGCTATCGAGTTCTTGCGCGCGAATCCGGCCGGATCGGTTTTGCTGAATTAATTGGGAACGCTGTGCGGCTTTGGATTATTTTTCAATATACAACGCTCAAACGTCGCGGCCTTCGTGTCGCTGACATAGATGTAGTTTGAAAAGGCGATTGAATTGTTTCTTTTTCCTTTTTTCTTCGAGGACGACTCGCGGATGGATATAGAGCTTTTGAGAACAACCGAGTTTACGTAAATGTTACGGAGAGAGAGAGGCGAAAGTTTTGAAACTTCTTTCTCAAAGTGTATTAGAACGTTTATCGCGGGGAGGCAAAAACTGCGGCGCTCTCCGCTTTCGATGCAAAATTTCAGGGCAACGGAAGACCGAGAAGCGTCGAGGACTCGAACGGGCGCGAATTTCCTTTTTCGAAGCTCCCACGAAAGTTTGAAGTATCCTTCGCTCGGTTTGCCCAGAACTTTGATCGCTCGCGAAACTCTTTGAAAGTCGCGCGACTTCTAAGCAACTTCGGAAGAGCCTCGAAATATCTCGCGAGAGCTCCGGAACCCACACGAGTTCTCATTGTCGGACGAGAGAAAAAGGCAACGACGAGCCCTCAAACGGACGAAAATTCCAAATCGCCAGTACAGAGGCCCCGCAGAAGACAACCTGACCCACATCGCGCGAAACCGGTCGCGGTCTCGTCAGCTGTTCGCATAATGCGCGCGCCGCGCCTCGCGGCCGAGCGACGCTCTCGGCGGGCGTTTTTCCTCGAAATCGGCATTGTCTCCGCCGGCAGAATTGCGCAAACGCGCCGCCGGCGCTCCGGGAGTTCAATAAATTTTTCGAGCGCGACGCGCGTCCTTCGGACTGACAGGCGGCTCCTCCCCGCGAGGCCTGCCCTGCACTCGCCCGACTTCGCGAGCGGATCCTGCGAGCGACACCTTTGCCACTTGTTGGCGCTTACGGCGCTTTTTCTGGCCTTTTTCTTTGTCAAGAGCGCGCGGGGGATTGCGTAATTGTGTTTTTAGCGACTCGGCTGCCGGCACGTGTTGCCGCGCTTAATTGCTTCGAGTGCTTTTGGAGAGGACGCCAGCTTTCTCGAAATTGTGCGTTTTTTTTTTTATTTTTATTTATCGATGAATAAAAAATTGTTCGCGCTCGTCATTTAATTTTATTATCAAAAATATGAGGAAAAAAGCTGTAAAAAGACTTGCTGTTCAACATAAAACGAAATATGAAACTTTGCTTTCTCTCATACAATTCAAATAATTAATTATCTTTCAATTAAAAGATTCCTCCTTCAATCGTAATCCAACGCCAGAAATTTTCGCAGAAAAGCCGTGTAATTCGAGCGCCAGGTTTAATTCCAATCAATTTGGCAGAAGTACGCTTCTAGTTCCGCCACTGCCGGAAATAGAGTCCCGTTTAAAGTTCGAATTAGATCGCGACGATGGTTATACGCACTCTGTAAATCAGCGTTACACGCTCGATCAATCGACTTTGCCGCGGCGCGAGGCTTTTGTAATTATACGATCAAAAGGAGCTTCGCGGGCTCGGAATGAACTAAAATCGATAAAACGGAAGAGGTCGTAGTTTCTTTGTTTGTACGAGAACGGAGATTGCCGATAAGAGCCGATATATACGTACGTAATAAATTTGGAAGTGTAGATCTGATTTCGGTTTTAGTGGCGGATGGGGCGAGATAAGTACGCTTTTATCATTAGTGATAGAAGCGTAATCGCATTACCGCGATGGAGTGTATTGAATCTATTTGCTTGATTGAGTGCAGACTGTTCTGATAGCAAATCTATTTTCGCGATCCGGCGAGGGTGATAGACTAAATCAATTATTTAACGAAATTAATTTCCTCGAATCGACGCGAGTAGGCTTTCCTCGTCGACGACTGTAATTTACTTACGGATAATGATCTGTCGAGACAATGGGTGTATCTTATCGACGCTGAAAGCAAAACTTTTGCGTTAACTTTTCGGTATTAATGTAATAGGTTTTAAAAAGTAAGGCACAACTTTTATGTTACAGATCCTAACGTCTGTTTAACGGAGGAATGCGTTCGAACAGGTAAGGCACTTTACGCGCGAATATGAAAAATTCACTGTCGTAACTCGTGCTCATTAATTCTTGAATTTAGCTTGAAAAAAACAGCTGACCCAACATTTCTAGCCTCCCCTTTCACGACGCCACTTGCATCTTATTACGAATCATTTAAAACAAAACGAAACAACGACGGTCCAAACCGTCGCCTCTCAATAAACCGGGCCCTATCCTCTAAAAAAAACCAAAAAAAAACCAGCCGCCAGCCTGCTCTCGGCGATGGACCGGACGGCGGCGCCGTGCGCCGACTTCTTCCAGTACGCCTGCGGCACGTGGAACCGGCTGCACGTGATCCCGGAGGACCGCAGCTCCGTGTCGACGTTCGAGGTGATGGCCGACCAGCTGCAGGTCGTGCTCAAGGGCCTGCTCGAGGAGCCGCCCGGGCGCGACGACAGCAACGCCACCCTCAAGGCCAAGCTGTTCTACAGGTCCTGCATGGACATCCGTGGGTAACACAACGAACGCACGAGACCAGTCTTGCGCGAGGCGCGACGCCGGCGGCTGCGACGAGGGGGTAGCTCGTTGGGTAGTTCGCTGGGACGATTGCTTTGGGTGAGCTCGGGGGGGAAGGGGGCGCTTGGGGCAGGGCGAGGTTATTCGCCAATTTTATTGAACGGCTGCGAAGGTGGGATTGTGAAGGCGCGATTGCGATTTCAGTGAATTCAGACGACGTAGGTTTTAAATAAAGAAAGCATTGATTCTACGAAATAATTGAACTTTAATATTTAGATAAAACTGATGTCGATCGATTATTATGATGTAAAACTGTCAAAAGGTAGACGAATTTCTAGTAGCCTTGAGCCTTTTAAAGGGTCCAATCTGCCCCGAGCTTCCCTACATTCCAGCCATCGTTGGGTAACGATAATACACGACAAGTTGAACCCTCCTCAGATGTAAGAGGATCTAAATAAGCTTCGAAAAGAAAATTTGACGCATTTATTATTATTATCATTATTCCTTTTTTTTTCAACTGCATACAATATCTTCGCTTTCTAACGTGAAATTTCAATCTTTTGTCCGTTCCGCTTTACAGTGCCGTATAACGGAGAAGTGCTCGCACATTAGACCGAGAGCATACTTAAACAAAGTTGGCACTTGTGAATGGCTGGAACTTTATCTTGCATGAAGCCTTATAGAGCACCAGTTCCTATAACAATGGGAACAAGCCGCGCAGTGCACATCTATTGTACGAGCTAACAAGCTCCGCAATAAATGGGAATAAGCAATAATTAGTTAGTATTACACAGTGATCTAAAGGCACTTTTGTAATGCGACGGAGATAGTAAAAGATTTAGCTCGAATTCAAGAGAACCTTCTCGCAGTATTAATAAGACGATTTTCAAACGAAGGTGAAAGTAAAAAGGTTATGTTTTAAATAAACTTCTTTAAAGGGGTTTCCTTTTAACATTGGAAACGATAAAAATCTCTAATTTATTCCGAAAATCCGTAAAAACGTTTTACCCTTGACGACGATTCACTGCGAATCGAGCTTCATTCTAACTGTCCCAAACTCGCGACGAAACGCGCAGCACAACAGTCGCGCTCGCGAGCGCGAAAACGAGCTAAGCGCGCACTTCGAACGAGAACGCGAGAATCTTTGAGACGAAGTCTCGCTTGGAGACGCGAAGAGACGCACTTTCCGAGAAAAGCGAACCTCACGGCGAGAATAAAGGGGGGGGAAGCAAAGCGTTTACATTTCGCCGAGAAAATGGACCGCGACTCGCCGCGTCTGACTAGACTCGGAACGCATCTACTTGCAGGAGCTCGCGCGCGGATCCGCCATCCGTTTTACGGCGCCTCCAGCCGAGTGTCGTTCTCGCGCTGACCTTCGCTCGAAAAGCGTAAGTTCCTCGCGTTACGATGCATCTTAAAACTTTGCGAGAAAATGGTAAAACGGTAAGGGGCGGACTTCGGAAGTGTGCTTTTGAAAATGGCTCGAGAGCTTTCGCGGGAATTACCGCCCGCGTCGTTTTTCGGCATATATTAATCAAATTTGAATAATTGAATTTTCATTGGCATCAGGTTATACGCCAAGCTTTTACGCAGCTCGTTAAACCGTTTAATATACTCAAATGCACATTTCAGTTTAGTACACGAGTTTAGTGTGTAATAAAATGGTATTCAGCGATGGTTCATTACATCGTTAAAGCGAATTTCGCATAAATTCTTATAGCTCAGAGACACAATAAATAATTATCATTAATTGTAATTACTCGCGCTAAAATTTATAATTCCTTGGGAACGTGTAAGTGTCATTTTTTTTTTTTTATTTTATACTTTAATTTCAATAACGGCAGGATTTTAATACACTTCATTATTTTTTTTTAGTCATTCGCAAATGATCCAGAGCAAAAGCATTACAAAAAAGAAATTAAAAATACCGTCAAAAAAGGTCCTGCACGCGTTTGCAATTTACATGTTAATCATACTGGCCGCCCATCTAATTATAAGTTTGCGTAAAGGCTTCGAGGAGCCGCTTTCTCGCGACTCAATTTCTGTGCTTAATCCCGGTAATTACGAGGCCGAGAATAAATAATGAACTTACACCAGCCGATACTCGTCGACCTGCCCAGGTGACTCGTCGAAGCTGTACCCTCGAAATCCTTGCACGTCGACGCTGCTCCCTATAAAGCTTCATTCCTCCAGCTTTTATTTTCTTCTTTTCTTTTTTTCTTAATTGCCCATCAAGCTGAATTATGCATATACTCAAAGTTCGCGGTTTCGAAAAAGTGTCGCCAGCGAGCGACCCCCCCCCTCCGATCGTCCAGCTGCAGCTTGAAACAGCCGCCGGCTCAAAGCCCTCCCAGCCGCCCCGACGTCCCGCCGACTAACCTCGCCCGATCATTGCGCGCTGCCCCCCCTACAGCGAAAATCCGCGAGATCGGCGACTTGCCGCTGCGCCGCCGCCTCGAGGAGCTGGGCGGCTGGCCGGCGGTCGAGGGCGCCAACTGGCGGGAGCCGAGCTACCCGGTCGAGGAGCTCCTCGGCAGCCTGCGCGGCGAGTTCAACGAGGGCGTGCTGCTCGAGCAGTGGGTCGGCCCGGACGACAAGAACTCCTCCGCCAACATCCTCCAGGTGCGCCGGCAAAGTAAGACCTTAGCCAGAGACTAGGGCTTCTCTTTACCGGGCTTCTTTTACGTTCTCTCCTTTGTTCTTTCTTTTAGATTCGAGCCCGAGAACTCGGTTTTAGTACGCGCGCGTAGTAGTAGCTTTGAGCGGCTCGAACGGGCTCGTGAAATTGCTTCGAACGCCGAGGGGTTGGGTCCTCTTTGATGCGGCCTTAATGATATCGAATTAGCTCGAAAAACGGGGAAATTTAATTAAACGCAGCGGAAGCAACTTTTTTTCCAATTAATCCCGAAGATCGGAGAACGGCTCCCCGGGCGGAAGTTGTAAAAAAGGGGCCAGAGGTGAAAATCGAAAAAACTCGTTACAAGAGAACCGGGAAATAAAAGCGCGCTGCGCCGAGTAAATAAAAAAAAAAAAAAAAGAAAAACAATTCGAATCCGAGGGAAAAGTTTCTAATGAAAAAAGTTGCGTCAAAGCTCACCGACTTGGCATTACCACTCGCAGCTCGACCAGATGCAGCTGGCGCTGCCCAGCCGTGATTACTACCTGAAGAACAACAGCGAGGTCCAGCTGGCGGCCTACCACCGCTACATGACGAGCGTCGCGGTGCTGCTCGGCGCCGACCCGAAGAACGCCTCCGAGGAGTTCGAGCGGGTGATCGCGCTGGAGAAGGAGCTGGCCAACGTGAGCACTCGGACGCGCGAGGGAGCTCCGAGCGAGCTCTCTTGCCTTTGGATTCATTTCAGCCCGCGGGCTTGCGCTTTTTATTTTTTGGGAGCGCGCTTGGAAATATTTGCGAGGAGGTGCGCGGTCCGGCCGAGCTCGGGCTGCGTCTGCTTTCGGGCAAGTGGATTGTGGTTGCCCTGCGAAAAAAAGAAAGATTTTAAAATTGCAATTTCCCTCGGGTGAAGTTGCAGTGACTAAAGTTACTTTTCTCGTTGATTATTTTTCAAATCTTCGGCATAAATATTTTCAAGCGAGGGCTTCGGCAAAGTTATATAAAATCCGATGAAAAATAACGATCCCCGACGTTTCCGAGTAAACTTTATCCTTGCAGTAACCACCTTTTACACGGTTTTTCGCTCGCACGTAGCTTTTCGCCGTCAGGTAAACCTTTAATCTGCGTCCTAAACCTAAAAATCTAAAAAGCAAACCACCCAGCAGTAAAGCCGCGTAATTCTTTAGATGCTTGCAAATCCCCCCCCCCCCCCCGAGTTTATGAAAGAAAAAAGCCTCAAAAACCGACCCCCAGGCGTCCCTGCCGGAGGCGGACCGCCACGACACCTCGTCGATCTACCGGCGGCTGACGCTGCGCGAGCTGCAGCGGGAGGTGCCGCAGGTGCAGTGGCGCGTCTACCTGGAGAAGTTCCTCGCCCCGACCATCACGGACGAGGAGCCGCTCGTCGCCTACGCGATGCCGTACTTCGTGCAGATGGGCCAGATCATCGAGAGGACGCCGAGGAGGTGAGCTGGGACTGTCTCGGTCGGGGAGGTCGCGAACGCGCGCCGCGGGGCTTCCTGCTGCTTCTGACGATTACGCTTGAGTTGAAAGGTCATTTAGAACTGGCGGCTCCGTTTTCTCGCGAACTTCTCCTGCGAATTATTCTCGGTCTCTTTGCGGATTCGGCTTGCTTCCGGAGCGTCGTTTCATCGTGGAGCAGTTTTATTTTGTGTGAACTGCGAAATTAATTAAAAATTTTCCAGCTTGTTAGAGAATGAAAAAGATTTAGATTCATTTATCCGGAAAGCATCAATGTCCGTTGAACGAAAGCTAATTATATTATTTGTTGAATTATTAATTTCGCGAAAATTCGTTTTTGTGTCGTTGACATAATTCAGGCGGCTAATTAATCAGACGAATTTGCATCTGATTTTCATAATTATTTGTCGAGGCTTTTCCTCGGAGCGTAAAATGAACTTTTTTTTTTTTTAAATTACCGATGCACATCCTGTAAACTAATTAACGGCGTCATATTCGCGAGTTTTCAAAGTATTTAAACTTGACGAGTTTGCGCATTTTATTAATCTGCTTAAAGTTCAGCTCGCTGTAAGCTTCATCAAAGTTGACAGTAATAAATTAAAGAGTTTCAATGTTTAATGCGAAAATGCAATTCGAACTTAATTAAAACTTTGCGTGGAACGCGTTCATTTGTTATTTAATAAAACTTTATTTTATCAAGTTTCATTTAAACAACAAGAAATAAAAACACTCGTCGAGCAAAACTTCGTTTCATTAAAAAATGGTAGTTTGTAAAAAAAGTTATATGAAACTATACAATAATTGTCCCGCGCTCGCGTGTCCGAGCCCAATCAGCCGCGACCGCAAACAGAAGCACAACACTCCGTCGAACATTACAAAATACCCAAGAGACGCCTCTCGAAAAAAAGAAAGAAAAAAAGCAGCCAAACAAAAGAAAATTAACCGCCCTCAGAACGCTGCACAACTACATCCTCTGGCGGCTGGTGATGTCGATAATGCCCCACATGATCGACGATTACCAGCAGAAGCGGCTCGAGTTCCGCAAGATCCTGCTGGGCATCCTGAGCGAGCGGGTGCGCTGGTCGCGCTGCGTCGAGTGGACCAACAAGAAGCTCGGCATGGCCGTCGGCGCCCTCTTCATACGCGAGAACTTCAATCACGAGAGCAAGGTTCGTAGGCTCGCCGTCGAGCTCCGCGAGTCTCCGAAACGGACGGCAGCTCGCGAGCGATCGCTTGATTGTAGTAGTGATCTGATAAATTTTCTGCACTGAGAGAAGATATGTTAGTAAAAATATTATACATGATCTTGTAAAAATTACCGCGCTGTCTAGTACAGCCACGACGGACTGTCAAAAAAAAAAGAAATTAAGACATTTTCTGTACTATTTGGTAAATTTTCCTATACGGAGAAAAATTACTATACTGTATTTTAACATTTAATATACGTATAGCAAAAATTAATAAAAAATTTTGTAAATTTTACTATAAGTATATTAAACTTTACGATACAGTATAGTAATTTTCCTCACAATACAAGTATGTCCTCCCATGGCTAAACAATGTAGCAATTTTTGGTAAGCAATTTTTCTCCGTGTATAAAGTATGGTAATTTTTTTGCGAGAAGTCAATCAATTGATTTCAAGTCAAATCAGCGGTAGGAAAGACAAACAAACCCGTAACAAACAGCACTTAGCCAGCCTCGCAAAACAAACGCGACATAATAATAATCTCGTTGCGGTCGCTCGGGTAGGAGACGGCGCTGGAGATGATCCACACGCTGCGCGAGGCCTTCAACGAGCTGCTCGCCGAGAACGACTGGATGGACGACGAGACGAGGGCCGTGGCCAAGAGCAAGGCCGACTCCATGAACGAGCGCATCGGCTACCCGGAGTTCCTCAAGGACCCGGTCGAGCTCAGCAACGAGTACATAATGGTATGTATAAATACACCCCTTTTTTTTCTTCAAAATTTCAAAGAATTCAGCCGCGAGATCGAGATCGGATTCCGAGCGGTAAATTTATGCGTTCGACGTATGTCCTAGCTCACGATAACGGAAGATCGATTCCTCGAGAACATATTTGCCGTGCTGAAATACGACGCTTATCATAACTTGAAGAAGCTGCGACAGCCGGTGGACAAAGACAAATGGTCGACGGAGCCCGCAGTCGTCAATGCCTTCTACAATCCGAATAAGAACGATATCGGTAAGTGAAACGACGAGGCATCGTCGCGCCTGCGAATTGCCGCGCGATCTCGTTCGAGCGACTTTCCGGTCGATGACGTATATTTTTAACGAGTTTCTTTTTCTTTCGCATTTGCTTTTCGAGTGAGTCGGCTTGCCGTTCTTTAAATGACTAAAGTTTTCTTGCTGCGGATCAGTTTTAAAACTGAGTGAGAGGAGAAGCTTACAGGCAAAATACCGAATACATTAATTAGGAATTACTGCGGAGGCATCAGCATTTTCGCTCAAACCGAATACGGCTATTTAGAGTGATTTACATCGTTCTATTTCTCCGCGTTTTTTCTCCAATAAGAGCCGTTCATAAAAGTGACCTTGATGAGAATATTTTTCTAAAATAATTTTATACGCCGCAAATAAATCACGCGCGCAATTTCAACTTCGGGATTTGCGAAGCAATGCAACGGTGGGCCATAAATTTTGATTTAACGACATTACGGCCCCCGTATTGCAGTGAAAATTAATCTGTCTTAATTACCCCCGCGTAATAAATTCATAATAATAACAATGTCGATCCCATAAACGAGATTCAAAAAGTAATAAACACTGAAAGTAAACTGAAAATGAAAAGAAGAAAAGAAAAAGAACGCCAGCGCAAGCCGGAAAAAGCACCGGTAACCCCTCCTCCCTCAGTGTTCCCAGCCGGCATCCTCCAGCCGCTGTTCTACTCCCAGCACTTCCCGAAGTCGCTGAACTACGGCGGCATCGGCGTGGTGATCGGCCACGAGATCACCCACGGCTTCGACGACAAGGGCCGGCAGTTCGACAAGGACGGCAACATGATGCAGTGGTGGAACAACGCGACGATCCGGGCGTTCCGCGAGCGGGCCCAGTGCATCGTCGACCAGTACTCGAGGTACAAGGTGCAGGAGGTCGACCTACCCGTCAACGGCAGGATGACCCAGGGGGAGAACATCGCCGACAACGGCGGCCTCAAGCAGTCCTTCAGGGTGAGACGAGGCGGGGCGGGGGGGTTATAACGAATTCGGCGACACGCCTCGTGGATTGTCGCGAATTCGTTCGAGCGCTGGATAAACGCGGCGTGGCTTGGAAAATTTTGTGGATTTTTTTTTTTCCCCGTTTACGCCGCCGATCGAGGATTGATGCTTGTCAAAGATCGTTCGGTACGGGATTTATTAACTGAAAATTAAATACTCAACTTATGAAACGTTGTGGAAATTCTATCGATTTTTGACATAACACTGCCCAAGGCATTTTGGACTCTTGGCAACATTAGACAGCACTTTTAGCAACCTTTAGCAGAGTTTAGCAAGATTTGACCAATATGCGTTTTTTTTGGGAGAATCGATAATTACAATAAATTTGACCAAAAATGTAGCAGTATTTGACAACGTTTAACGTTTTTTTTTTATTTGGCAATGTTTATGAATGAATACCTTGGCAATGATTAACAATATTTCGCAGTTTTCTGCATAGTATTGACAATCTTCAATGGCGTTTATTTAGAAGATTTAGAAAATACTAATAATTTTTTTGTGAAAACTGTTGGTTGCTGCAAGCTTTGAGATACACCGTCAAGCACTGCCAGCTGCTGCCAAATAAAGCTAATTTTTATCAAATCTTTCATATTACCCGTCTTTGGAATTGCTCAGCAATGGCTTGGCAGCGTTCGGGCAGCGCTTCGCAAAATTTGAAAATTCACCGAAAGAACAAATAATCACGCTCCCAATAAAAAGCAGGCCTACAAAAAATGGGTGGCCTCCCACGGCGAGGAGCCGCTGCTGCCCGGGGTGAACCTGACGCACGACCAGCTGTTCTTCCTGAACTACGCGCAGATCTGGTGCGGCTCGATGCGTCCGGAGGACGCCCTGACCAAGATCCGCAGCAGCGTCCACTCGCCGGGCCCCGTGAGAGTGCTGGGACCGCTGTCCAACAGCGAGGACTTCGCCAGGGCCTACAACTGTCCCAAGGGCTCGGCCATGAACCCGACCCACAAGTGCAACGTCTGGTCGGTGCTTCTGTCCCGCTTCTTTATTTTTTTTTGTTTTACCGCGGCGTTAAAACCGTAACGCGGAATGAGAACGAGCCGAATTGTTGCAGGTAGTCGAGGCTCGAGGAAGCCTCCCCGGGAATTTCCAAGACGTGCCAAAGGAGCTCCAACTTTCTCGCGCTCGCCGTGAATATCGACGACGCAAGCTGCTGAATCAAAAAAAAAAAAAAAAAAAAAAAAAAGAGGAGCCACTGAAGAGGAAGAAATTGAAGCTTTGTATACCCGTCGTCACTCCCATTCGCGCTGGAAAATCTTAATCTCACGGGGCGCTCCCGCCACCCCCCACAAGGAGTCACCACCACCAATGGAATTATCACCCGCGAGGCTCGGCCGCTCAAAGCGATCCCGGCCTCGATTCGTTATCGCCTAGATGTTCGCTGTCTATCGTTTAAAACCCACCCGGACACAAACACACACGCACACACACATAAACACATACACACACACACACACACACACTCAGTATATGTACACCGGCAGGGATCTGGAAGGTGTCTGGATAAATAAATAAGACCGATGTTATGCGTTTGTTGAGAGATTTACTCTAGTATTGGAACATATCATCCATACATTAGCATGGTCCATGCCGATCTTGCTTGTTTTTATGTAAAAAAAGGTGGAAATAAAAGTACTATACAACAGACAGAAGGCTCGCTTCCCACTCTCTCATCCATCTCCCTCTCTCTCTCTCTCTCTCTCGCTCTCGCGCGCAATTCGCTTCCGATCTCCTTCCTTCCCCTTACACTCTCCCGTCTACCCTCGCAAAACTACGAACCGATCGTCTCGCGCTTACATATTTATTTGCGGTTTTTATCGAGACCATCGACTCGTTTCTCTCTCTCTCTCTCTCTATTTCTCTCTCTCTCTCTCTCTCTCTCTCTCTCTCTCTCTCTCTCTCTCTCTCTCTCTCGCTCTCGCTCTCGCTTCTCTGGTTTCGTTTTTGTACATATTGCACGATTCAACGGGAGACAACTAATCAATCGGTAATATACAATAATACAATCATGTTATAATTGGTAATAATAGTAATAGTCAATAATAATAATTAATAATAATTAATAAGCGATAACAATTATTAATTTATAGTAACTAATCGCGTCGACTAAGAGAAGGAAGAAGAAACAGAAGGGGGAGAATCGAACGAACGGATCGAAAATACAAGACACGCAATGTCGGTGCTTAGTTTCTGTTTTTTGTTTTCTCTATATACTGGCGACGATTTCCTGCATCCTTCTTATTCTTCTTTTCTTCAGGTTCGACCTCTACACGACTTCTTCCTCTTTGCTTTCAACATTGTTTTATGTACAGACACGTGCAAAAAAGAGGGAAAGGAGGGCCTTTTGTATTCGTTAATCGAGGGGGAAAAAAAAGAGAGGGCTCTTAATATATTTCTTTGTTCGGTTTGCGACTCGGACGCCACGGAGTAGATTTCGGGTGCTTTAGGCTTGTTTTCCGTCGAAATTATTCCAGCGACGAGCGGCGGCAAAAACTTTATTATTTTTTTCTCCCTTCTGTTTATATATTTTATATATAAAGAAAAAGACTCGTCTCCTCTTATTGTACGCCTATGTATACATAGATTATTTTTCAACTCCTCTCTTCATCCTCCTTCTCTCTCTCTTTTACATACACTCGCTCTCACTCTCCTTTTATTCAAACTATTCGCTATTTACATGGTTTTGTCGACTTTCTCTTACGCTCAAATTACCTCGACGCTTTTTCATCCTTCGACTCGGTTTCTTTTTTTTTTTAGTTTATTATTCATCTTTATTATTATTATGTACATACAACCTGGGCACCGGCAAAATCGACAACGTCCACAAAGATTTCATTAAGTAGCGCCTCGATATCTTTCAATATTATCCTCTTCATTTTTTTTCTAAAATAAATATCTATCAACTTTAAAAATTTACAATTTCCCTTCATAATTGCAGTTTAATTTGTCCTCTCTCAGTTATCAAAATAATAATACTTTTTTTCTCAAGATTCTACCGTTCAACAAGTGAAACTTTTTGGACCTCATCGAGTTTGTGTACAAGTGCTTGTGTAGACTGGCAAACGTTTAAACAACTGTCTCGTGCTTCCTGTTCCTCATATAATTTCATCTGTGGGGGGGAGGATATCGAGGGACAATCTATCGGATTCTGTCTGCGCAGCGACTCGCTCGACTCGTCGCCCAGCGAGCAGGAACAGATTGCTTCTCTCGGAACTTTGCGTTCGCCGGCGTCGATTCGTCGAGTGGCTGCTTACGCATCTCGGGGAGCTGGGAGAGAATTAAAACAGTGTACGCGTCGCATCGCTCGACCGTCAGTCTATTTTAGCGTTACAAACCTCCTCGCGACTTCTCGCCTCGGCGCTCGTCCTCGCAAAAGATCATCTCTCTCGACGAAAGGATTAATAAAGCAAAAATAAAAAAATAAAAATTTTCTCCGTTCAATACTGAGCTTTTTACTGGTTTTTTTTTTTTTTCTTTCTTTTTTTAGCCGCGAGGAGGAGCGCGGAGGCGGTCCGCCTGAAAACAATGGCTTCGCGCAGTTGTATTGCATTGCTCGTGAAACTTTCTATGCCTTCTACATCTCTCTCAATATAAGAAATCAACGCCTATCGCCTCACCGCAAGGACCTTTTAGTTACAATTACTGCGTTATATTAATCATTTTTTTTTTTCATTAATAATCGTTAGAATATAATATTTGTTGATGCGGCCTTTCTTTGGCTCGCACTCGTTTCTCGAAACTATAGCGATAATATCGATCCTGCGTGTAACGTAGAAATACAAATATGCGCCGGATGATGATGTGGTTTCTTTTCTCGTATTGGTGTATTACATTAGAGTCTGGCTTATATATCGTCAGGTTTCATTCGCTCTTTCCCACTTTCGCACGATTGTTTTCGTCCTCCGTGGGCTAATTAAAAACGTATAGGCATGTGTGTCTGCGTGCTTGTTTTTTTTTTTATGTCTTTGTCAAAGGATAGGCGTACATACGTAAAGAGTATATGTACATTTTCTCGCTACGAATATAATTGGTTAATTACGCGCGTTATAACGTATATTAACGTCAATGGTTTTTCGTCGCTAAAAGCAGGCGATTGCTTTAAGTAAAGTGTCAATGAGCTTAGAACTTATTCAACGTTTCATTTAAAATACAAAAGAATACAGCAACTGACGATCTGTACAAAAATTGCTAAAAAAGGGAAAATAAAGTTTCTCCAGTGGCAGTAGATAAGAACGACCAGCGTAAAGGTAAAATAAAAAAAAGGGCGAAATTAAAAAAAAAACAAGGATTCGTTATTGCTGAGTAACGTTTTACAGTCCATTTTTTGAATTACATTATCATCGAGAAAAAAACCATCGACTCACGCAAGCGATAATAAACTACGAATACAAATGTCGCGCCTAAACGTTTCGCGTTCGCTATAAAAAACGTACGTTATCGTCCGAATAAGAAATAATGCTCGAATACCAATTCGTTCTAGAGCGGGGGTAAATTTTCCGCGGAATTTTTTTTTTCTCTTTAAACGTTACGCGATTTCCTAATCTTTAATTTAAACTCACTCGATTAAAACGTACAACAATAAAATTCAGTCTAATTTATTCCAAAGCACCAATCGTAAAATCCGCCCTCCCCAAATCGAATCGTACCGCGAAAAGCGCCGCTCCGCTTTTCGAAATTAAAGAAATTACACTTGCCTATACTTTTTAACGGACTCTCGCCTCGCTCCTCGATCTTTCCTCGCAGCCCGAAAACGAGGAGAAGAAAAACCGCAGTAGTACATCGCTTCGTTTTAATATACGCTTGAAACCTTAGCAATTGGGTAATAATTTACAAGACGCTACGCTTTCATTGAATCCTGGAGAAGCGGCGCTTTCTCCCGCGCTTTTAATTAATCGTAATTTAATTAATTATTAATTAATATTTTATAATAATAATGATGCGTTAATAATAACAATAATATTAATAATAATCATAATATATGTGTCGTATATACACGAGAGGATGATGCGTGTATGTACGTGTTTTATGTGTGTCTCTCAGTGTCTCTCGCCGAATTTATGTCCGACGAGTCGCAAATAAACTTTCGCCTCAAGCCGCCCTTTGTGTTGTCGAATGCAAGGAAAGAGGGTGAAAATCTCAACGCGTTGACGGCAGGTCTCGCGGAATTTTCTCTGAGTATAATAGAAGTGAACTGACGGAGTATTTTTCTCGGCTATGTTTCATGTGTTTTTTTTTAACATTTTTTTTGGCGATTTTCTCTTTTCGCTAGATAGTTTTTTCGTTAGAAAAAGGAAAAATAATACAGACGAAGAGTCGATCTCTACGATTGGCAGTATCTTTGAACAATCGCGCGCGTTCCTGTCTCTCGATCACCGGGCAGGTTATAAGACTTCTGGATGAAACTCGAACCTCTCGCGACACTGCATTGTCGTGGTTTGTTCTTTCGGTAAACGGTGTATCGTCTCCTAAAATGCGGGAGAGTCAACGAAAAAAAGAAAGAAATCGACGTCGAAACGTTTCGATAACGCCCCTGGCAGTGTTCGTGAACGTAGAATTGCGTTTATTCTTTGTAGTTCGTTTGCTAATTGATTCTTTCTCTCTCCTACTCCCTCTCGCTTCCCCACTCCGTCGAGAGGAGGCTCGTTTTATTTTGTACGCGTGTAGAGGCAATGAATATTTATTAGATTTTTGTTAGTTTTTATAATTTTCATATCACGGTGCTTTATCTCTGAGGGCGCGCGAAACGACAGAATTATGCGGACAGAGAAGGGATCGAAGCTACGGTGAAGTAAGGGCGACCTGCCGTCGACGGTCCGCGAGAAAAGTCTACATATCAATATAATTAATGGGGGCTCTCTCTCATTTGACATTTCTTTGTTGACTCTTTTTATCCTCCTTAAATCGCTGCGAGCGACACGAAATCTCCTCGCGATCGATCGACGAGAGCCCTTTTTTTTTAAGTTAATTTAGCTATCACATTTCAGTAGAATACGGAGATTCGACGTCTCTACTTTATTGCACGGCGATTTTTCTCGTCATCTTTGTAACTCTAATGGAACATGAGGTGCAAACGAAAACGAAGAAGGTTGATTGAGCCGTCAAGCTCGCTGCGCAATTTCGTTTTACAAGCGATGTCAGCGACGTTTATGCTTTACATTATTTTTTTTCCTGATTATTACGAGCGTCGCGGAGAAATGAGCGAACGCACTTACACGAGTACAATTTTTACGTACCTTAAGTAAAATTTTACAAGCTTAGTAATGTTTTTACATACTTTTTCGAGCCGCTCCTAATGTTACAAATGAGCGCATCGACGCAAGCTCTGTTAATAACAAGAAAATACAGTTAATAAAGTCTTAGATTGCAACGAATCGACGGTACATTTTTCTCTACGAGGGGTTAAATGATTGCAAGAGCGACAAAAACGAAGTTTCGAAATCAACGATCGATTTTTTACTCTCGTCCACTCTGGAAACGAAAACAGAGCGTTCGTCGTTTATTTACGAGGCTTAAGTGTATCTTCTTAATATTACAAAGTCCTTATGTAAATGTAAGTGTACGGTGTGTAATCGTGTGTATTGGCGTGAGAAGCTCCTTAGTGGAGCGGAAAGCTACAATAGGCAATGTTACGTTATATCGCGAGAGATGTCATATATATATTCCTTATCTAGAAATCACCAAAGCTTCGCAACACTATCGCATACCGTCCCTTACCTAGTATACATTCGTTATTATTTTTTTTCTACGGCGTTTCTGTACTTAAAAACTTTGTTTCTTTTGTTTGTCCTGAAAAATGGCTCTCGACAGAGAACAGAGCTTGGCTTAGCGACGTGCACGAAAAACGTTCCCCATCCGAGAGGTGGGAAACGATGGAAAAAAGAAAAAAAAAATTGGAAAAAAACAAGGTTCCGCCCTCGCGCGCGCGGAATGGCAGGTACGCACGTGACACGCGAAATGTATTTACATAGAAACGTTTATGCATGAGGTATGTTGTGTACTTATGATGTATGCGCGTTAACGGCAAAGACGAAGACGACGACGACGACGGCGGCGGTATTAGGGTTGATAATAGTGCTCCCACTTTTATTTCTTTCTGTTTGTACATCACGCTTTTTGTTCATCCTTCAATTAATCCGTTCCACGGCTTTTTACTGTGAAATGTCGTTGAAAAGAGGGATTGGGCCTGCTTTCGCCTTATTAAGAAAGTTCCGTATGCGCAGAATTTAATAAAAGAAATTTAAAAAATTTGTAAAACTGATTTTAGATTTAATTAAAAGACTCTGTAAAGGTATCAACCATCAAGCATAAAACAATATTCGCTCGCTAAAAATGAAGAGTGTATACAATAAAAGGTATTAAAAATTTAAGGTAAAATGTGTTAGAAAGGATAGTTTGTTAGTAAAAAAGCGAGTATGAAATAAACTTGGCTAGTGTAAAAGAATAATATAAAATATATTATCGATAATGTACAATTCATAAAGGAAAAAATCATTTTTAAAAAACTATTATTTCAATAATAATAATAATAATAAAAGATAATAATAATATTATTAATAACTCTTTTCGAATTTGTATCGTAACGTCATACGGCACTTCGCTCAACAAAACGAACGCAACATCGAGTGAAGCGGTGGACGCAGCTTGCTAAATGTGGTGTCTTATAATCGGAAGTGTTTCTTGTCTTTGCAATACACGTTTTTCCGTCTTTCACGCATTTCGAACCGATTTACAAACAGGTCTGGGTCTCACTCCGAAACAATACCATCTGTATCTTCATCGCGGCTAAAGTGATTTTTTGATCCTTCCCTTCGTGTGCACGAGAAGGATTCATTCTCTCTTTCTCTCTCGTTTGAACAGTGACGTTCGCGGTATATTTTTATATATTTTTTTTGTTTGTTTATCTCGCGCGTTCACTCCGCGGCGTGGCAGTGTCTGCCTTGTGGCGTTACGTAGTTTAGTTTACTTTTTGCTATATATTTTCATCGGATTCTCGATCTTTAAACGTTACTTTTTCAAAAAAAGCCGGGAGCGGCACGTACGCCGCTGCTCCGCCGTTCGGAGGTTGACTATCTAGACTTAAAACGGCTATTATTTCTTTTTTTTTTTCTGTTGTCTACAACTTTGTTACTTTCTCTCCACGTTTGTCTATCTCTCGAGCAGTTTGCAACGCCTCGCGCTCCACTGGTAAAGTACTCTTTTCTCTATTGTTTTATGTTTGCGTTTCACTATTTTAATATATATAATATATATGTATATATCTTTTTTTAAGTTTTGTATCGAACATGATCGCTCGAGAGAATCCCGACCGCCGAACGGCGACGGTAGCAAAAATCCTATGTAAAATGACATGCCGCACTTATATGTTATATTATAACATAACACGTAACTATATAACGTTTATAAGAAACGGTGTTTTGTCACTTGTATCTCTGTGTGTCGACATTTCTTTCAATTGTCGCACGATGCGCGTGAATTTGGATGTGTCATGTGTCGTGAGTTTGTGTGTGTGTGTATGTGTGTGTGTGAAAAGACGTGTATTTTTTATAATAATTTTCTAATTTGTGTTTACTTTTCATCGCAAAGTCATGCGTCCATTATCGCGGACTTAATTTTAAAATTTCTTTTCTTGCACTACTTAGACAATATATGCATCGAAATTTCAACACCGGCGTTCGGGGAAACTCGCTTCGCCCCAAAGGCCCTCGCCGCAACTGAGAATCCAAGCGCTTATATTTTTTTTGCAGTCAAATACACGCTTACGCAGTCTTATTTTAAATATACGATTTCTTTCGTTCGAAATATTGCGCTTCTAGTCCCTTGAAGTTAAAAAAAGAATAATTTATCATATTTTTGTTTCTTACGCACGTCAAAAGAGACGACTAAAACCGAAATATTGACTCCGGAAGTTTGAATGTCTTGCCATTTTAAAGTTGCACGGTGGAACACGAAAAATTACACAAGCGTGTAGTCAGCGTACAGCCGTATATATTCGATTTGAAACTGTAAGAAATCGTATTTACTATTGGAATATAACCGTAAGATCAGTTTAACAGCATAGAATTACAGAATTACAACATCGAAAATCTTACATAGTTTACGCGCACATTCGAATGTCGACATTTTTTTCTGAAAATTTATCGTGTGCTCGATTAAGCGCGTCTCGGTGTTTGGTGTGTAAGTGTATATCGTATGTCAGTGTGTCGAAGAAGAATGAGTGTTGCACGTTCACATGTTTTGCATTATATACGATCTTCGCTGCGTCGCCCGGAATCCCCCGGGCTCTACTACCGAGTAATCCACGACACCGTCGGTTCTCTGCTCTATCGTTGTCGTCTCGTACAGATTTTACGATGTTCCGTTTGTTTATAATATAATTTTCTTTTGTAAAATACGCTAGCATATTGCGTCGATTAAGAATCCCACTTGATATAACACTTGATCTTTAAAAGCATGCACACTCTTCATGCGCTACGGATTGCATTGAAAATTGCGTGCGACCCCATCGCCCGTTCCTTCCATACTGAAATATTAATCGCACTCGTTTGCCACTCTTGTAGGTACACTTGATACTCGCTTGCTCATCTACTGCTTTGTCTACCATTGCTACCTTCGTCTTTCGCTCTTCCCCCCGTCTCCCTAATAATAAACGTTATCTTATGAGCTTCATCTCAGATTTTTACAATATTTTACGCTTTTGTTGATTTTATTACAAAATTAAAACGGACGGTTAAATTTTCATATTTTATTTTTTTTCGTTTTGTCGGTGAGCCGATGTCCGCTGCTGAAGGCACAGGGCTTTGCACTTGAACTCGGTCACCTATTCTAAGCTGACTGACTACTACCTACGTTATTCTCCCTCCCTCCGTTTTCCAGATCAGCAGATGCATCTCTCCGGCAAACCTCGTTATTTGTTCCTCAACGATTTGTGTTATTTCCGCAAGCACGCGATTCCCATCATCAACTTTCCTCCACGTCCCTTCCTCAACTTTCGCCTCCCTCATATAAACAACGTACATGCTAGCAATATATTATTATGCTATGTGTGTGATATAGACTCTATCGTATTCATTATGCATTATATATCGTATAATCGCGCTCATTTTTTCGTGACTTACACCCGAGGCAGCTGCTCAACAGTGCCTTTCAAAGTGCTCGCAATCTCTGAAACACGCATCGCCGACAGGCGCTTTTTTCTCGCTCTCATTCGCACTCGTTCGCTCTCGCACTCTCGCTCCGCACTCGCATCCGCACTACGTATGCCTTACACCAATACATTACACTTATGTATCGATATCAGGGATCATCCTTTTCCAGGATAATTCTTTTCTTTATATGTATAATATAGATTCATATATATATTTATATATATATATAATTTGTTTTCATAATATATAAGTGTAGGTAGTTCCTTATATAGTCTCTGTACTGTCTCTACGTATCACAGCCTGGGTGCCTTCGCCACTGCCTTAAACGTCCTTTCGCAGATAAGCATATCTCACTCTCGCGTACCGCTGCTGCATCAATGTCGAAAAAATATCCTTCGGGCTTCTTGACTGGACGAAGCAGCAATGTGTGTGTGTGTGTGTGTGTGTGTGTGTGGGTGTGTGTGTGTGTGTGTGTGTGTGTGTGTGTGTGTGTGTGTGTGTGTGTTTTGGTGTCTAGAATAATGAGAGAGGTTCCCGTGTACGTGTATGTGTGTATGTATGTGTGTACAGTGAAGCGGTTAGTGACCGAGGTGTAGTCGCTCTACTCTAAGAGGTAAGTTAAGGGAGGGGGATCTACGTTCTTCGACGAGGAGGACGATCTCGAGGCAGTGGCATAGTGGTGCACTAGTACAAAAGTCACGCGCGACGACGACGACGGCGACGGCGACGAGGATGACGATGACGAAGACGACGTTGTCCCCCTCGGAGGAGCAGCGGCTTCTCGCGCCGGCGCTCGTCGTTCCCGCTGGCTTTTTCCCGCAATAACTGTTCTCGTCGGCGCCGGGCGACTAGGACGCCACGTCCCAGATCTCGGCGAGGAACGGCGGCAGCCTCTTGTTCTTCAGCCTGAGGGTCGAGCAGGTCTCGCTGTTCTGGTTGCCGAGGGTCCGCAGCTCGGTCAGAACGGAGAGGAGCTTGGCGAACATCGTCCGGGCCTTCGGCTTCCGCCTGCTCTCCACGTAGGCCTTCAGGGCGTCCAGGTAGATCTCCTGGATCTTCTCGACCTTCCAGACCTCGGTCACGTTCGGCCTCTCTGTACAACGAAAGCGCAAAGCGATGGTTTTAAACCCTTTTTCCCAAAGTTACCCAACAATTTCTCCGCTCGACATGCATAAACGAAGAAGCGCTCACCTGAAAATATAACGATCGCCGTGAGGAGGGCGTACTCGGCGTTATTGACCTTCATGGAGTACATGAGCCGGCCGAAGTAGAGGAGGTCGTCGATGATGTTGCCGATGCCGGCCAGTCTGTAGCTGTCTCGCGAGTACGGCTGGTTGTTGGCGAATATGATGCTGTCCGTCTGGTAGTCGTATTTGCGCGCCATCCTCAGTATCATCACCTCGCTCGAGCAGGCCTTGAGCAGGACGATCTTGTCCTCGTGCCGCAGCTCGTCGAAGCCGGGCAGCCTCTTGGCGAACTCGACCGTCAGCTGGACGGTCAGTATCGTGATCTCGGTTATGTGCCTGAACTTCTCGTCGCTCGGGTCCTCGTTCTCGGTCGACGTGTCCTGCGGGGGGAGAAGGTTCGAGGGATTAAAAGAATGCTTCGCAGCTGGATCGCGCGAAAAGTTGAAGCCGCCGCGAAAACCTGTATAAAGGCTCTCGGCGTCTGCGAGTGCCGGCGAGTGCCGGCGAGTGAGTCAGCCGCGAGCAAAGCGCGATGACTCAAGTGTAAAACGCGAGCAAAGGAAAAAGAGCCTAAAAGAGAGAGCTTACCGTGATCTTTTTGATGTCCTCCTCGTTGGGCTGCTCGTACGTGTCCTGGAAGTAGCAGAGCCTGTTGATGAGCTCCTCCTGCTCGGGGCTGACGAGGTTCACGCCGTTGTGGGAGTCGATGGCGGCGACGATGCCGCTGCTGCCGGACATCGAGTAGGGCTCGGCCTCCGCGGGCTCCATCTTCACGCCCATCGCCTCGGGCGCGACGATGCCCGGCGATCCGTTCATCGTCGTGCTGTTCGGCTTGTCCTTTTCCTGGGGGGGAGGAGAGGCGATCGAGTCAGTTGCAGGCTGTACTTTGGGCGATCGGCTCGGGGCGGGAAATTGGATACGAACGTTCTTGGTTACCTTTTGGGCCTTCTTCTCCTTGCGCTTGACGGCGCACTGGAACTCGGGCACGACGCACTCGGGCCGCATGCCGACGACGAGGCACTTTTTCAGCCGGCACTCCTGGCACTTGCGCCTCATGTACATGTCGATCTCGCAGTTGTTGCCGTACTTGCACTGGTAGACGGCGTTCTTGGTGATGCTGCGCCGGAAGAAGCCCTTGCAGCCCTCGCAGGTGAGGGCGTTGTAGTGGTAGCCGGAGGCGCGGTCGCCGCAGACCAGGCAGAGCTCCTCCTGCTGCCGGGGCGTCGGGCCCTTCTTCTTCTTCGAGTCGCAGCTGTCGGCGCTGTAGCCGTTTATCGAGCTCGGCGGCGACAGGTCCTCCCTTCCTGCAAACGATCGAGAATCGGGATTTTAGTTTGGCGGACAGTTTTCTTTAAAGGGCAAATGTATTTAGAAGGTTCTCGAAGGTTTTACTTCTATTTTCGTGTTGGATGCTTATTCGGTTTACGGCAAGGACGACAATTTTCTGTCGTCACTTGCATCATTGTCTTTCTACAATCAACCTGACGGTATAATTGAAAAGCAATTTCGGACCTCAAAAAATTGCGCACCACCGAGTACGAAACCCTTTCGATTTACAGTAAAAGGCCAAGAAAAGCTTCCCAGCAATCTTGATCCCAAAAGTCCTTTTCCCGCATTAATTCAAGTACACATCCCGAGGCCCAAACAATTCCCCCGCGCCGAAAGCCCTCCCCCGGGCCGCCCTCGAATTCCGGGAACGAGATCCGAAAATCAAAAGTCGCGTAGCCCCGAGAGTTTCTCGACACCA
The DNA here is from genome assembly GCA_035582935.1 of Ormyrus thymus. Lineage (NCBI taxonomy): Eukaryota > Metazoa > Arthropoda > Insecta > Hymenoptera > Ormyridae > Ormyrus > Ormyrus thymus. The sequence goes on from JAWWEM010000010.1 coordinate 2,903,260, forward strand.
TTCCGGCGTGTCGTTCCGTGTTCGCCGTCACGTCTCGGGGCATCGCGGCTAGTATAACAGCTCGGCGGTGAAAGTACGACGAGGCGCTCGAGAGCATTATAGGCCAGCGCTTTTCTCTCCGCCACTCTCGGCGAGCCCGCGCCGCCGTCGCCGCTTCGACGTTTTCGTCGTCGCGAAGACGTTGCCAGCTCTTTTCTAACCTGAATACTGCCTTTTTTCTCTCTCTCTCTCTCTTTTTCTCGACTCGGCGTAAAACGGGTTTCTTTTTTTCGCCGCCGTCGCCGCGCGCGCGAGCAAAGAGCTGAGCTGGCTTTTTACTGTTAGTCGAGGCGAGCCGCAGGAAAGCCAAGCGGCTGAGGAGTCGAGCGACGCTAAGGTGTATTAAAATTCGAGACTCGCCGCTGCTGGGCTGGCGGGGAATCGGGCAGGTTTTCTTTTCCGCCGTGTAGAGTGGTAGATTTTTGATTTCACTCCGGATTTTGTTGAATCTTTGCGGTCGTCTGGTCAAATATCGTCGGAGGGAAGCGGATTTTTAATATTATTGCACTGAGAAAAATACCTTATTGAAAATTAGTATAGTCTATCGTAATCGAAGGACCAACTTGCACTATCCTGAAAAATTACGACAATATGTACTAAAATTTAATAGAACTCTGATAAAAATTAATATAGTTCTATTATACTAATTTTTAATAAGGTATTTTTCCCCGCGTGTAAATTCAGTAAGGATATTTTGTTCAGTTTTTTAATCAAATCTGTGCCTTAAAAATATTTTAGTAAAGCTACTACTTTTCCGACGACGCGGCAATAAAATTTACTAGAGTTTCGATCACTTTTCTGGAACGCACACGACGATTCCCACCGAGGCATTTCTCCCCGAGAGCCCCGAAAAGAGAAAGCCGACGGCGCCAAAACGCCCGAGAGAGCACGTCGTCTCGAGCCCGAAAATCCCGCGGCGACGATCGGGAGCCCCCGCGTCCGAAACTGAAGCGCGGGGCGCGCATTCCTCGAGCGGCGGACGCGTTGCACAAGGGCGAGGAGGCGCGGGCCGCAGCTGCGCATCGTTGCACACGGCCGCCGATGACGAGGAGCAGCTCGGTGCGCGCGCGCGCGTCAAGGTCGGCCGCTAATTTTCCACCGATCGCGCGTCCGCGGCCGAGTGCTCTTTTTTTTCTTGCTTCGTTTTCAACGGCGACGCGCCCCGGATCGCCGGGTGGGCGCTTTGTTCGATCGGGATGTCTGGGAGATCCGCGGGCTGATTGTTGGGTAGAGTTTTTGCTGGATCTCGGTTGTGGTTCGGTTTCGACGGGCTGTTGTTGCTCCGCGAGAAAGTTCTTTTCTTCATTGTTGCCGGGAAGCGATAGACCTTCCTTTTTTTTTATCGATAAGTAGACTTTTAAGTCGGTAAGAGTAGGACGGCTTTGTAAGCCGCTTTTTTGTTAAAAATATTTCTATATCTGTCGATCGAAAGATAATACAAAATGCTATTGACCGAAGATCGACGCGGCATTTTTAGCGAAACGGATAAGGAAGCGGACGACGACGACGACGGTAACGCACTCGAGATAAAGAGTAATGGATATTGAATGCTCGACAATTACCTAACGAACAAAGAAAACTCGAGATAACCGCTATCTCCCGGGCCGGCAGAAGCAGAGAGGAAAACTCGGCCGGACTCCGCTCAGAAAAGCGTGCGGCGATAGCAAGAGAGACTTTTAAAACCCCGCGGCAAAATCGGGCGACCAGCGCTGCTATACTCTTCGGGCGGAGAGACCTCCGCGGCGGCGGATCTCTCGGAGATCAACACGCAGCATTCCGCGAAGCGGTCCGCCCCCCCCCCGGCCCCTTCGTTCCCGAAATACAGGAAAGCGTCTCTCGGCTTTCTCTCGTCCGCGTCATTATCTCGGGGATCAAAGGCGGCTGCTGCTCTGCAAAATCTGCACGCGGGGCATTACGTAAGAAGGTGACCTGGTCCCATGCAGCAGCAGCGGCAGCGGCGGCGGAGGCAGCAGTCGCCTATGTGCTTGCGGTCAGTGTCTCAACGTGCGCAGAATCTGCGAGAGAGAGAGAAAGAGAGATAGGCAGGAAGGGGGAGGAGGAGGAGGAGGGGGGAACCGGCCGGAGCGAGTCGGTAGGTAGGTGGGTATGTAGGATATAATCCTCGTTTTCTTGCCGAGCGAGCGAGCGAGCGAGCGAGAGAGAGAGAGGGCGGGCGGGAGGGAGGGAGGGAGGCAGGTTTCCGATCGGAGAGAGCACTGCGCGTCCTTGACTCTGGAGAACGAGTCGGACTATATATAGGCGCGCGAGCTGCGCCTGCGCCTTTCTATGCGCCGAGCCTTCGCCAAATTCCGAGCGGCGGCCGGCGAGCTTCTTCGCCGCTCGCTCGGCCGAGCGACGCTGCTTCTCCCGTGCGCCCAGGTATGCAGGGAGAACGAAGGGGATCGGAGATAAGGCGACTCTTTTTCTCCGCCGACGGCGGGAAAGACTCGGGATTCGGAGTATACTGTTCCTTCGAGCGCAATGCAGCTAACCCATATGTATGTGAACGTTGCGGCTCCCACTCGGCATTTCCGCGCGCTTCACCAAAAGCTCCCACCGAAAATCGCGAGCCTTGCGACACCTGCGTGCGCGGCCCGCGAAAAGAAAGTCCGCATTGCCACAGCTCGCCGCGCCGACGACGCGCTCCGTCGTTGCGCTAACGGCGCGATCCGCTTGCCAAGCGGCCGTCTATTTCGGCGGGATTGCCTCACGGCGCATTGTTTCCGACCGGCGGGGGAGGGGGAGGGCGGCCAAGTTCAAGCGGCGCTGCAGCGCTCCTGCATATCGATCCTCGCCGGCTGCAGTCCGTCGACGTCGTGTGACGCCGACGGCGGAGAGCTCAGTGGCCGCGCGCCGCTCGGTCGATTTTGGCGCCTCCCCCTCCCCCCAAGCGGGCGCCGAGGAGGCTTTCTGGGTCGATTTGAACTTGATCGCCCGGAGGTTATTTTCGGCGGCTCTGCGACACGAGGCTGCTTTTCCTCGGGAGCGGATCGATGCGACGGCTTTGGGCTGCGAGGAGGGACCCGACTGGCGCGAGGTGCATCGGGACGCAGGTGTTTCGGAGGGATTTTTTGGAAGTTGGCTGTTGGATCTGTTGTATTTGAGCGATTTTCAGGCGATTCGATGGACTTTCGTTGTTTCGAGCTAAATAGTACTTATAGATCATTTTTTTAAATAAAAAAACGTCAATTATTAAGAAAGTTGCAGTATAAACGAGAAAGCTTACTTTCGTACAATTATAGAAATGTTATTGAAACGATCGAATACATATAGTTTCACAAGTGCCTGCAGATTAATCTCAGTCTCTCGTGTTCTTTGCAAAATATTATGGATATTTTATGTTACGAGATACTGTAATGCCACTTAATTCAAATTTCAATACAGCATACGAAGACGCGTCCATTAAAATAAGTGGCTACATTTTATTTCAGTCACGTAAGGCCGGCATTGTATAAAAATTCTTATTTGATACTCCTCGCTTTTTAAATATAAATTTCGAGAATGAAGAGTCGCGCATAACGGTTTCGTGTGCTCTTGAAAAAAAATCATGAATATGTTAAATGTAACTTTTTGAAATGTTTTTACCTAAATAATCGGGAAAAGTTCACGATTTGTATACATATGTATAGAAGGAGTATTGAATAATGAAATATTTTACTTTGCATTTCAAAAATCCTCAACCTATATCATATATAGAGTATGCATAATATTCCAGGCGACGTGAATATTTTAGTTTCAAGCTTCTGAGTAGGTTTAAATACCTGTTTTTTTCGTTTCTCAAAAGGCCAAGAATTCGCTTCAAACAAATATTTATGCTTACTCGAAATTCAAAATTTTACTTAATCACCCAATTCTTTAACGCGCGAGCTTCCATATTACAAAAATCACCGCTCCAATCGAGCTCCCGACGCTTCTCTCCCATCCAGCCCAGAATCCATCGCCAATCCTCGGAAGCGAGCGCAATCCTCGAGCCTCGAGCATCGACGATTCTCCAAGCGGCTCGCGGCACGCACCGAGAGGTCTCGCGCGCGCAGTGCGCAGCCAAACCGCGAGGACTTTCCGCTCGGCGAGCTGAACGCCGCGGCGGCGTTGCGCAAGAAAAGAAGTGCGTGGCGGCATTGAAGTCTCTGTTTCCGCTCGATCGCCGGGCCGCGCTTCTGCCTCGTCGCGGGTTCTCCCACCGACTGCCGGGAGAGCCATTTTGCTTATAAAGAGTCTCTGCGCGTTAAGTTCTCCGTTTTTTTTCCTTTTTTTTACGGGCTCGTAAAGCACCGATCGGGCGGCCGGGTTACTGCCCCGTGACCGAGAAGACGGTAGGAAATTTGAGGAAGGTCCGGGGAGGATTGCCGTCCGTTCGACGCCGAGCGGATCAGGGACTTTAATGGACGATCGCTTAGCCGTCGATGAACGAGAACGAGTCGCAGGAGTTACGTAAACAGGACTGCTGGAGTAGCTTTGCTAATCGAGCGCTGAATTTACACCGGAGTAGCGACGGAGGCGAATTTATCGCCCGTCGAGCGTACTAAATCTGTCTTTTCGCACGATTCCCCCCCAGTCGCTTCGATTCGCGCGCTCGTCTCGTGAAACTAATCCGGCTGGAGTGTCCGGTAACTCTAACTTTAGTCTCCTCTTTCTTCCCCGAAGAGGAGACACGGCGGCGGTGGACGCGCGCGAAAAACACAGCGATTCCGAGGCTCGTTACAACGCCCACCGTGTACACAGAGCCTCGCTTCAGCTCGACAGCCGAGGGGTCTTCCCTCGCGAGTCCGTGACTTCGCGACGGACAAAAGTACTTGTTCTCCGAGAGAAGAAACTCCCCCCTCCCCCCCCCGCCCGCGAAGGCCCGGCGCGCACACAGTGTGTGCACTTGTGATAATTCCCCTCGGCCGCGGCGCGCGGGGCAATAAAGCAGCCTCTGTGCGCGCCTCTCGTTTTCGCGACCACACGCGAGAGAGCCTCGTCATTTTTACGGCAAAGCCGCGCGCGCGCGCCGATCGGCCGGCGAGATTTCGCGACCGCGGCGGAGATCGAGCGCGCGAGAAGGGAGCGCACGTCCGCGCGCGCGCGCGCGCATGCGTAGGAACGCGGCGGGCTAAGAGATGCTCCGCACGGATTTTCCTTCCGCCGGATGCGCCTTGTGATGACAGTCGATGCTGGGGGAGGGAGGGGGGGATATATTTTCGGCGGTGCACGAGGACGACTTCCGGCCGATTCCGCCGCTTTTAGAATCCGGATTGCGTAAGAACTGCCGCTCCGGAGGCGGATCTCGACCTGGAAAGGTTGACTGTGGCGAGGGAATTTTTTTTTTCTTCGGTTGGGAAATCGCCGAGGATTCGGCGTCGGAAAATTAAGGTCGTATGTACAATAAAGCTGCCGGTAAACGGTGACGTTTGCGAGTGTCGCCGCGAGAGAGCAGGCAGTAAAAGCGAAGACGCTTTTGTGTACCGTAAGTAGTAAAAATATTTATACTGCCCGGCGGTATCGGCGGGGCGCAATAACTGTCGAGGAAACGTAAGATGATAAAATTTCCGTGATTTATCTCTAAGGTAATAACGGGCCGAGAGCCGGGCTTTATTTATAGAGCGACGAGGCCCCTCGGATAAAAAGGTTATAATGCAGGCTCTGCTCTAGATTTTAAAGTAGCGAGCGTTTATCACAATATTTACCATTTCGACGTGGCGAAATTTCTTGCGACTGCGAGCTTCGCGACAACCAATTAAGACTGTCGGCGGTCGTTTTTTTAAAAGAAAATCATTTCTAAAATAATTCATTGAAAACGAAAACAGCACATTTCCTTCCCGACTCTTTCTTAAGCCAACAGCCGAACTATTATTTCACGTCCCGCTATATTATCTCGACATTCCTCCAATCCGCGACTTTCTAACCTCCGCGTCCGGCTGTCCAACGAGTTAACGCGTCGATTTCAAAAGCCTCGCCGGTTTTTCCCGACGCCGAAAGGGCCAGTCAGCAATTGCGCAAGCTGCTTCTCGTTCCCCGCTAAAAAAAAAGAAAAACAAGAAAATCACTCCGGCAACTCGTTCCCCCCTTTTACGAGGTGCATTATGCGTCGGCGAAAAAGTCCGAGGGGCCCGCAGAAGACGCCTCGAAATTGAATACTCGCACGTAATTGGCAGAAGCTGCCCGCGCGCAGGTGGAAGCTGCCCGCGGGACCCGCAGTGGCAGTTCTCGTTCCTGGAAAGTGCGCTGGAATGTAAAATCGCGCGCGCGTTTTCTCGCGTGCTTTTCGCCGAGAGCGGCGCGAGCGAAGACCCGCAATTTCGGGCATTTTTTCAGCTTCGCGACCGCGGCGAGCGTTCATTTGGCTGCCTAATAATCGTAAAATTATCTATTTTTAATGAGCCCCGAGGGAGGCCTGCGAAATAAATTTCAGACAAGTTGTAGTGAAGTTTAGCCGCTAAGCTGCGCACGATCCGAGTGCATACATTGCACGAGAACAGCCGTTTCTTAAATCAAATGTCTATTTTTCATTCGGCTATCTGAGAAAAAAATCTTCCCGAGCACAAATGAATTTCGACATTTACGCTCGCGACACAGCAAGTCGGCGCTTCAGAGCAAAATTGAAAGCCGCCCTTCCGGAAAAGACCCTCCTGAAAATCCGCTAGCTCCGCTGACCCCGTACAAACTAGCGGGCAAGCTCGTCGAGGCCCTCCGCGAAAAGATAGACGCAGGCGCACGGGCGGCTCCTCGGTTCGAGCCGCGTCGCCGCTCGAGATCTCGTTTCTCCTCTTTCTCTCTCCCCGGCCGTAAAACAATGCCAGCGGAGGATCTCCATAAGTGGAGCTAGGATGGCCGGCGCGAGGAGGGTTCGTTGCGCAAGAAAAACGACGGGCCCTGGCCTTGTCCGCCGGCGCATGCAGCCGAGCGTGCAGCGAGGAGGGGGAGGAGGGGGGAGGAGGCTGCATGGCCGCCGACGTTTCTTCTTCTCCGAGAGAGAGAGAGAGAGACGCTCCAGTTCGTTCCGCCTCGGTTTCGCGTCCGCGGTTTTTTAATTTTTGGTTTTTATTGTACCGACCGCCGGAGGGATTAACGCACCGCGCGGATGTAAATAAGCGCGCGGACAAGTTCAATGCTGCTGCTGCTGCTCGTTTTTTTTTCATTCCTTTTTTTCGAAGCGAGTCACGCGCGAGAATAGAATCGGACGGAGGAGGCGCGTAACGTAATTTCGAGCCGAGTGAAACGATTCGAGGAAAAGTCGGACACAAAGGAAAACGGATGATCGATTAGTCACGGCGCACCTTTTTTGGCCGCGGATCGAGCGAGAGGGAACCTTGAACGAAACGAAATGGTACAGTGCTGTTTTGCGGCTCTTATCGAGACAATAGGCTCTCGGCCGAATTGAGATCGCGATAGATCTTTTGCGGATTAAACGTGCTCCGTCGGCAATGCAGGGAGCGACGAATATGAGAAGCCTCTTCATAGAGAATCGGTTAATACCAGCTGATTTCATTGGGGGAATACAGCAGTGGCTCGGAAGTAGCTGCTGATAAGTCAGTGAAAATCACCGATGATGATCCGACGAGTTATTTACTGACAAATCATTGACACCGAGTCGAAATCTTTCCCGATTCCGGCTTCGAGCTCTAAAGCCTCCGAATTTCTGGCAAGAAGATCTACGACGCGAAATCGGCCGAGAGAGGAGTCAGCGACCGGCGAGTCGGAGCCCCTTGGCATTCCGAAAGTTAAACATACACTACCTGTCGGCTTCTGCTCGCCGAGTTTTCGTATTCTAGTCGCTCGCCGCGGCCGCCGAAAGCGTTAACTCGCGACCTTCAAGCCCGCGCGACTTGTTGTCTCTCGCTTTTTCGGCGCCCCGACCTCGAAAGGCGAGCTTCGAATTCCTTCCGACGACGGGTTCCCTCGACGAGAGGTTCATATCGCGAGTTCTAGTTTTTTTCTGCGTTCCCTTCGGTTTTTCGGCGTCGTCGAGTCGACGAGTGCTTCGACTCGGCTCGGTTCTTGCGAGGTTTCTTTTTTTTTTTTTTTAAGACGGCTCTTGAGCGGGACGGCTGATTTATCGCTGAAAAGCTTCGGGGGGAAATTTACGATTCGCAGCTTGAATTCGTAATGCAGGCGAAGAAAAATGTGTGACTTTTCCAACGTGAGATAATCCGTACTTTTGAGACTTTTGTTATCGCGCCGCGCGCCGCACCCGATGAATATTAATTGAAAACTCAGCGCTGCGTCCAACAAAAACCACCCGATAAATTCCACGTACACTGCGTATACATTTAGGACAGCCGCGAACAATCGACGAAAATCACTGCTCCAGATATTAATCCCCTCTCCCCCTCCCCGAACAAGACGTTCGGCGATAACGACCTTTCAACTCGAGCGAACCGACGGACGGACGCGGCGAAAGAATCGAGCGGCCTCGAGCGAACCGACGCGCGTACACACGTGACGCAAAATAGTAACGAGGTGCGAGCGACGAGCCGAGGCGCGGAGGCATCAATCAATGGGAATGAGGTCGAAGCGCCCGAGTCGAAATCAAAACTCCTCTTCCGCCTCGGACTCCCCCGCCCCTCCGTCCGTCGGGGCTCAATTGACCGAAATAAATCCCTCGATCGATTTGTTCAATTAGACGCGAGAGAGCGCTCGGCCGGCAGCAAGACAATTGGCCCGGCGAGCGAGAGATCGCCGTCGCTTATGGGATACACTTCGCCGGAGAGCGGAGTTAATTAATAGGTCGCCGGGTTGTCAGGCTGCATTATCAACGCTCGAGATAACGCGGCTCACCATCCACGAGCGGACGATTCGCAGGCCGTTCCACAGCTGCCTCTGGAAAATCCGCCGATTTTTCCCGAGGCGGAGAGCGAGCATTATCGGCCGACGGGGGCCGAAAATAGAGAGCCCCCGTCGCGAGAGAGAAAGAGAGCGATTGCTCAAAGGCCGCGCGGAAGGTGTCGCGAACGAAAGCTCGACGTCCCCCCAGAAGGCCGGGGTACAACAATACCGCCGTCTCCCGCGGGGAGCGATAATTTTTTACATCCGCCAGTCGCGGCCCGATATCGAGTCGAGGGAGGGAGGGGGGCAAGAGAGCGCCGGAGGAAATCTCGCCACGTGCGAGAGGTTTGACCTACTTCGGTCGCCTTTCCCGATCGGGGGGGGAGCCGCGCGAGAAAGCGCGCGGAGCTGCCTCGAAATTTTCCACGGCGCTCCGGCGTCGGCGCCACAAGGCAGATAGTGCCGGGTTAGATTAGACGGCCACGAGTCGGTGCTGTGTCGTCGGTCGAGCCGCCGCCGGGTTTCGACACTTTGCGCGGCCCGATGGATTTTCGACTTGGACGCAAAACGCTTCTGGAGAGTGAGAGAGAGAACACCTGAGCTTCCGCCGCGAAGGAACGTAATTTCGAAATTTCCCAGGCCGCCCTTCCGCTTCCGTCTCGCGGCGAACCGGCGGGATCATCGAACGGACTTGCGGCGTCGGTGCACCTGTCCCCGAAGCTGTCGCCGACTCGTCAGCGGCGGCGGCGTAGCGAGAGTGACCCACTAACCCCGCTCTCGGCGCCGTCGACGAAATCGTTGAACCGCCCGAGGCGAGGGGGGAGAAGGACCTCCCCTCCCCGCGGCCCGAGCAGCGGGCCAAGGTGAATCCGGCTGGCGCCGCGGAGCTCCGAATTTTCTCGAGAGCGAAGACGCGAGTTTCATTATCATATGCTCGCTCGAGTCCGCGCGGTGGTGAATTTTCTGACGCGAGTCGCGACGGGGCAGCGTCGAGGATCGAGGGTCGGTCGAATTTCCGGAGGATCGGCAGAGCCGCGTACAAGAAGCTCGCTGTTTTTATCGCGACCGCCGAAGCTCTTGCGCGCCCGATGACTCAGCGGTCCCTCTCCTCCGCGCGTCCGACGCGCGCCTCGCCAAAAATCCCAAAGCCTCCTCGGCTTATCGTCCTCCTCCTCCGCGAGAGCCTCTCCTCTCGCGGAGCTCCCGGAGGTGGGGGCGGCGGCACTGCACGCACGTGCTGCAGCCGCCGCGGCGCGCCTGCGCCTCGTGCAGGAGACCTTGAACGCGCCGCTCCGGCCGGCGGCGAGGGCAGACTCTCTAAACTCGCGCGCCGGTTCAATCAACTCCTGTTAAGGGTATGTCGGAGTTGGGCAGCTGTCTCTCTCGCACGTATGAGATCCTAACCTAACTCTTTACTTTTGTAGTT